>JAGHKM010000418.1:145000-232500 GCA_019097785.1 Fraxinus excelsior
TTTTTTTTGAGGCAATTCTTACTTGTTTATCGGCAACTAATCTAGCTCCTGAAATATATAACATTCTTGATCCTTACTTTTACTAGTCTTCTAGGCTGGAATCATAAATGGGTTGTCTCCTCTCTGATGATCTTTTCTATAGGTAGAACTACTGTGAGCGGTCTAAACTTCGATATCCTTATTTCTTCCAATTATGTTCTCGTACCCAAGCCCTTTTTCCAGAGTCTTGTGGAGGATAATTTCACACTTATCTCACTAAATCAGTGAGAAAGTGCTCCGCGATGGGTCGCGGTCTCAAAATGGAAGTTTTTCGCCTTTAAGATAGCGCAGAAGGTATTTTAGGGCCACTATGTTCGCATCCCCCGACTCATAATCGAAGTGGTCTCGTGCGATCTCATGCGCGGCCATCATTAAGTCGGCTGGGCTGCCTGCGGTTACAGAATCGCCCGCAGAAGTCCCCTTGACTCTCTCTCTATAAAAAAAGCGTTCGGCATCATCCAGCGGCGCTGGCGCAGGTTTTTATTCCTTCTGCCCAGCTCCTCGAAAACAACGTTCGACTTGCATGTGTTAAGCATATAGCTAGCGTTCCTTCTGAGCCAGGATCAAACTCTTCTTTTGAGAAAATACGGGTTTTATTCTATCTGGTAGAGTCAACAGAATGGAGTTCCTTGTTTGTAACTCCAGAACAGATGATTTCCTCCAGGTGTTGGAGTGCCCTTTCGAAATAGGGGCTAGCCGTTCTTTGCTCACATAAGCTTTGATGAACCTGCAGGAGTCTCCTTATATAAAATTTTTCGTCACATAATAGTTCTATTACGCGGTCCCACTGGGAAGGGGTAGGTTCTGGGGGTGAGACGGTCCTGCATCAATTCTCGAAGAAGACGAAGAACGGAGTCTTCAACTGCGGTATACCCTTCGGCCGGCAGTTCTGTTTGCCCCCTTTTTTGTCCTTTGGGCTTTTCGTTAGTGGGAGCACCACTGGTACTTGCAAGCACCTTCTTGTCTGCGACCTTGTTTGCCACCCGGTACCTCGCATTTACGAAATAACTCTTTCTATTAAAATAAAAACAAACAAAACAATAAACAATATATATAATTATTTATGTTATACCTAGGATAAGTGGTTTAAAAAAATGGCTGCTATAATAACTCCGCAACAACACCCAAGCCTACTCAGTAGCAAGTGAAAAAACCTGCTAAGTAGGATTATAAAGCTTGTCCGAAAGAGGAATTCCCGCTTCCTAATATGGACATGCTCATCGATAATACGGCAGGCTATCAGATGTTTTCCTTTATGGACGGCTACAGCGATTATAATCACATCTTCATGGCACCAGCGGATGTACCAAAGACTGCATTCTATACTCAAAGTGGAACATATTTATGTTACAATGTTATGCCGTTTGGTCTTAAGAATGCTGGGGCGACATATCAACGAGCAATGAAAACTATTTTTCATGATATGTTCCATGAACTGATTGAAGATTATGTCGATGATATTGTTGTCAAATCCAAGACAAGAATAGATCACGTTGAGGTACTCAGGAAGGTGCTCGAACGATGCCGTAAGTTTTCATTACGGATGAATCCGTTGAAGTGCGCGGCTTACGAAAAGGTATCTGCTGGGAAATCCCTTGGGTTTGTTGTACACCATCGAGGCATAAGCATTGATCAGACGAAGATTAAAGCAATACTGGAAATGCCCTGTCCTTCAACGGTCCGACAATGGAAGAGCTATTTGGGAAGACTCTCGTATATAATATAAGAAGATTCATACCAAATCTATCTGAGAAAGTGTCACCGTTGATGAAGCTGCTGAAGAAGAACGCAGATTTCGTTTGGGATGAGGCCTGTGAGAATGTCTTTGTCTGCATGAAGAAGGAACTTCTCTCTCCTCCAACGCTGATGGCTCCGATCCCGGGGAGGCCGTTGATCTTATATCTTTCTTCAACCGATACATCTTTAGGCGTTCTCTTGGCACAGGAGGATAACGAGGGGCATGAACGTCCCATATATTTCCTTAGTAGGATTATGTTGCCGACAGAACAACGATATTCAAAGGTTGAGAAGGTGTGTTTGCGACTCAGAAATTGAGACATTATATGTTTGTTGGGGAATATGATTCATCTGCTGACGAAGGCCGATCCGTTGAAGTCTCTCTTATCACAGCCTGCGTTATCTGGGAGAACCGCTCGATGGCTTCTTAAACTGTCGGAGTTTGAGATTGTATGTCTACCCCAACGAGCTATTAAGGGGCAAGCCATTGCTGATTGGTTAGCAGACAACCCCGTCGATGATCCTGTTGTTATCTCTGATGACCTTCCTGATGAAGAAGTTTTTTCTGCCCAACATCATAGATCTTGGACATTCTTTTTCGATGGAGCTTCCGCTGCTGGTGGCGGCGGAATTGGTTTCGTTTTTCTTTCTCCGGAGGGAGTAGGGACCAACAAACAATAAGACAGTCGGGGAGGGCTAGGGTAGGCCAGAGGCCCCTCTTTTTCAGGAGTTTCCCTGAGATAATAGCAAGGCGTCGAAAGCAGGGAGAGAGGGAGCTCTTACTACAGATCTCCCCTTCCTTATGGCAGGAGGTTTCAAACATCTTCTCTTGTATTCAAATCCGGTCCATTCCTCCGTTCATTTATTGACTGGAGTTCCGGGCTTGTCGAGGTGGGTGGGCATAGTTGAACATAGCATTTGCCGGAAAAGACGGGAGGAGCAATGGATCCCCTACTTTCACCTGCATAAAAAAAACTTCATGATGTTGAGGGAGAGCTTCGCAAGGTTGACGAAGGTATTCAGAGAGCCAAAGAGGAGATGTATACCATCCGGACTCGTCTGAACGTCTTAGAGAATCAGAAGAAGGTGATTACTAAGATGAAAAGGAGGAAAAGGCTTCGTTAAATTGACTACTTCTATAGATAAGGCGGAGCGTTGTCAAGCATAAATTAATGTGCTTAAGTCATTTTTTTGGTGAATGTGAACAGTTCATATCTTTTTTTTTTAAGTATTTGTGATGGGATGCGAACGGTATTTTGAATGTGGTGACATGTGAATAACTTATACATTTGAGCCTGTGTGGAACAAAGGCGCATCACCGTCTTCATCTGACGAAGCTCCTTCGTCTGGGTTATCTCTTTCTGCCTCATTTCTCGCTTGAGCCTGGCCTTGTTCTTCATCCTGCACACCAGCAAAGAACTTGGAAGGACTCAAGGATGTTCCTGTCAGAGTTGGGATTAATTTAAGGATGTCACCAGCAGGGACATCTAGAAGAGAATTTCTAACCCGGGCTCCTCCGAAAACCGGAATAGGCTCCGAATGCTGATTAGTAACATATTCCTTCCCCTTGCGCTTGTAGCTGCCTAAGTGAGTTTGCTTGTCCGGCCTGACTAGCCGAATTCTCTTCTATTGAGAGATGTCCCTACGGCGAATTTCTCCTATATGAATAAAGAAAAGAGAGGGTCAAGGGGGATTGTCTCCTAGGTCCCAGCTCTTCTGCATCCCGGTGAGTTCGGTCTCCGAGACCTCCGATCAGCGTATGGAAGTAGCAGCTATGGAAGAGTACCTGCTTTTAACAAATAAAGACAAAGCAAAGTCCCCTTTAGAGATAAGAGATAGGGGTTGGTTTTTTTCCGTCTACTAGACTATGCTCACCCTTTCGTGTACTGCAAGTGTATAATAAGGTATCTGTTGAAGGCCGGTTGCCAGCCCTAGTGGGCATTTTTCTATGTCCAATAAATCCTCCATCCCCTCGGGAAATTCTCAATAGAAAGGTAAGCCTTCTTATTATGGGACCTAAAACTAAAAGTAGTGTACCAGAGCCGCTCCCCTCTGATCCGACGATGAGGAATCAAGTCGTGCATTTCTTCTTAAAGTGAGGCCTGTGCCCCTTCTCCCGATGGTTCTTTGCGGGGTTCCTTCCTTCTCCATAGCATCTGGCTATCCGAGCATCTGTCCCTCCTGTCCCAGTATTCAAAGATTCAATCCCCCTGGCTTTCTTCTTTATTAATGGCAGAACAAGGCGCCGGTCTTGCCGGTACTCCATTTTATTAAGAAAAACAAACCTGGGTGTCTAGTTTGTGGGCAGCTCTAAGAGGAGAGTGCTATTCTCTTCCCTCCAAATAGCGTAAGAGAAGCGGGTGCTACTCTATCTCGGTGAGGCTTCTCCTGGGTTGGCTGGTACACTTTAATAAGTGGTTTTTCGCTTTGCCCTTGCCCCACTTCGACGTTAAGATACGGGGTCTAAAACCAGTTCTTTTTTGACTTCAAAAATAGTCGGGTGTGGGGTTTCCCTGTGGAACGTAGTATCGATACTGGATTGCACTTTCCTTTACTGGAAGTTGATCCCCGTTGCCCAAATAAAAGGGTTGATCTATTAAGAAAAGGGTAGGGTTCTCGTACTGCCCTCCAACAAAAGACGAAGATAGTTCCCGCAGTCGGGTCTTTTTTGAGGGTCGGTCTCCCCTTTTCGTGTACTTGAAGTTGAGATACCTTGGGAATGGGAATTTTTATTGGCCCTTTTTGTCCCAAGCAGAAGAGGAGAAAGGGAATAGACATCATTCCTCCTATTGAAAGTGAAAGAGGGCCTTCCCCTGTCTTCCGCCTACCAATGGAAGGAGAGAGCCTTGAGTCAGAATTCGAGGAGCTTAAAGTGTTTGCTTTTCCTGTTTGCTACCTAAGAAGCAATTGACTCTTTGTTTGCGATTCTTTCAAGGAAGGATCCATACGATCATATTGGCTCTATAGCAGAAAAGGTCTTTCTTTCATGGACTAGATCCCAGCGGAAAGCGATCTTCTTACTGAGAACCCAACGTTTAACGAATCAGATGGGGAATCACCCACATGAGGACCAGAGCATTCTAACGCTCTAAAGAGCCCGAAAGACTTATTCCGGAGTTCGGGATCAGATCAGATTCGGAATCGGAGAATAGTAACAAGAGGAACGAAGTAGCTCGCCTAAAAGGAAAGGAACGGAACTACTCTTTCCTTTGACCAACGGGTCCTCGAACCAACCTGTTCTTCTTCCTGGTCTCTGCCTTCTCTCTCAAACGTCTTGGTATTGGATCCGCTTTTTTTCCAAAGCAAATAGAAGCATTTCTGATTTGTCCAGGACCTCTTCTTATTCTAAATTATCCGTCGCTATGCTGTTCCCAAGGCCTCTTCCTTACGCCTTACGACGATGGAGTCCGCCCACGCGCAAGACTAAAGACTATTCATCATAATCATAATCCGAATCCTCTCGGGCTCTCTTTTTTTCTCTATCCGAGATATAGTCCGGAATTAGTCGAAGAAAGTTTTCGCATTGGGCGAATGCTTTCCGATTTTTTAGTTTTCGGAAAGCGTTCTCCACGAGTTCCTCTTTTATTTTGAGAGAGTCCGCGGATTTTTGGAGTATATGGTTGACCAAAGCTTCTTTCTCTTCTTCCTTTTCTGGAGAAAGACTTTCGTTCAGATCGGGAAGTTTTTTACTCTCGAGAAGGCTCCGTAGGGCTTTGGAGACCCCATCGGGAGCAGGGAGATCTCTTTCGGAAAGCGAAGCTTCCTCGTTAATGCAGTGCGAAATCTCTTCATATGAAGGATTCACATGTGGGGTGGGGGGCTCTTCATTTGGATCTGGCGGGAGCCGCCCATCTCTATCTCCAAATTTAAATTTGTAGGGCTTCGCGTTTCCGGAAGGCGAGGCCTCCGGATCAGGGGTGCTGTTGAGATCGGGAAGCGGTCGTCTCGAAGGGCCGGCATCGCTTCCTCCGCCCCCAACGGAAAGAGGTAATCTTTCCATTGAAGACAGAAGAAAGTTGATAAACTCCTCGTAGAAAACTACGAAAAGGGACAAAAAATCCAACCCCCAGTCCCAAAGCACCGGAGCAATCAAGAGTACTAAAAAGTAAGCAATGATCTTCTTAAGAAGGAACTTGGCGCCCCTCAATATCCATTTCCGTGGAATCATAACAACGAATAGGAATGAAACGGCTATAGCTCCTAATAGGAAGATCATAGCGAAGAAGTCGAGACCTAACAAAAGAAGTAAACCTGAAGTGTCGCAAAAGACTAGAATGAGAAACAAAACAGAAAGTATCATAGTACGTCGTCCTAATGTAGGCATCGCTATTTCCTTTGTCCTTCCCCCCGATTTTTGCCCTCTCACTAGTGGTTACTCCCGATTCGGCTTTTCAAATCAGCAAAGGTTTTGGATTGAACTCCTCCCTCATTCAAGGCAGTTAAAATAGCATATAATTGTTCTAAGGAGGGTTCCCCCGTCGCGGTACGCGGATTGTCGAGGGCCCTAGCTCCCTGCCCCATCCAATCTCCCGTTGGATCAAGGACCGCCATTTTTTGGATAATTTCAACCTTGACCTCGAATAGGTCTTCGGCTTTAATATGGGCCCATTGGATGTCTTCGAAAGACGGAAAAGTGTCCTTCTCAAAATTCAAAAGGCGATGACGAATCGAGAGAGTTGAATCCCCTCCTATAACTTGATCCGGCAGATAGGGATAGGGCTCGGCCCGATTAGATGGACCTGCTTCTTCCCCCCCGGAAGCGACTGGATTAGGGGGAAGCACAGACCTAGCTTCCGGTTGATTTACCGACGAGTTCTCTGTTTCGGAAGAAGACTCTAGGAGGACCCCCTCGTCGAAGTCCGTCCACCCGGCTGAGCTTGATGGGTCGGAATTAGCTCCTATCATATTAGCGCCGAAAGGCGCGGCTTCCCTACTTAGGAGGGTCCTTATAGAAAACACAATGGCAAAGGCTAGACTACCAGAGCAGCCACACTTAAATAATGCAAAGGATAGGACTCTACTCCCTAAATAGAAACTAATTATCCAAAAAAATGCTTGAAAAAGGGCAATCGAACCGAGTGCCATGCAAATAAAATCAAAAATAAGATAAAAGATAAAAATGATGAGGCCCGCATATATAAAATGGCGCATTCGTAAAGATAACGGTCGAAGGATATTCATATTAGGTTGGATTTTTGTTTGGTACAAGAGAGACATTAAATAAGGCCTCACCATTTCCGTGAGAGATCCGATCTCAGTTGTTTTCAACTTTATCTCTTTCTCAATCGGTAGGGCTCTTGGAGGAAATAGGATCCAGGTTGGTTTCCCAACCCAACGGATCGTAACCTTAGAGTGACCTCCCAATCAAGGTTTGACACTCCCTCAACAGTTTTTATTATTCGTCAGTGTCCTGCCCAGAGCATGTCGGGAACTGAGAGCGTGAACGCTCACAAGCTCCAACACACCCCGCTTACTTTTTCTCTCTTCTACCAATGATCAGTAGATTGAGCACTAACTGAATCTCGAGAAAGAAGGAGAAGAAGTAGAATCCATCAACGACGCCTAGATCATGAAAGGTGCATACCATCTGCCCTATAATCCTTTATTTCTTCTCTTACGAAATGGATAGTTAGAGAGAAAGAGAACTCCCAAGGCGTGATCTATTCTATTAGATTCTATTAGATGAAAAGGTCCTACCAGTACTATTGGATTAACTGTCCTTCTCTCTTCGATGCCATCTTATTCTATGTCATTTGTCCGCCTTTAAAGTATGAAGTGACTTTCCTTAGGTCAATCCCTTTCATGATTTGACCCCAAAGGCTGTGGGGAGGCTATGCACACTTACTATAAGTGGGGGGAGGCGGAGGGTGTAAAACGAACTTACCAAAGAAAAGCTGACTAAGCCCAGCTAGATAGGTTAAGGACTAAAGAAGGTCTATCATAGGAGGGAAAGTACGAGGGACATCGCAAGATGGCAAAGAGGTCTTAACCTAGAAAGAGCCTTCTATTCTATTATACGATAGCACCAATGATGGAAGCAGGGGAAAGGAGCTAATCATTATACGGCGAGACTTTGTGAACAAATCTTCATTCCGGGATAATCACTACTCGACGAGTTAAGCGAGACAAGGCCCCTAGGATTCCCCGGAAGATAGAGGCAAGACAAGCCAATCCGCTATTCTGCCTTTGCGCAGACTTCTCACTCGCGGAACACATTCTATATTAATTTTCTTTTTCTACATCTCTTGCAAGTTGATTAAAAAGGCGAAAAAGGGAATTCTTTATTACAGTTACAGTCTAGGAAGGGTTAGGTCAATTGCGTTTTCTGGAGAAAATTGCTTGCAATCACTTCTAAGTGAGAGTTCAATGGTGACATTTGAGCGTTTTCCCTGCTTGTAATCCATTTTGTTCCTTCCTAAATCAAATATCAATGGTGAAGTTCACTTTTTACTGATAAAGGCTCTTGAAGAGCCCATCCTTTTTCGTGCGAAGACTGGATTGAGTGCGCGACTTTTTTAGTTTATACGCAAAAGCATATAAAGGAGATGCTATTCCGATGTATCAGTTATGTGGTTTTATTAGTCCCCCCTATTGCTATGGGCTGAGCGGTGAACAGCAAATGGATCAAGAACCTTTCACAAAGCATTCCGTTTTGCCGAGTTCACTTGTCTTTTGCAATTCCACAAATTTCGTGTAGTAATTCGGGTTGTTGATCTACCGCACCCGAAATGGCTTTCTCATATTGGGGCGTTCCGGTGACGTTCGATCGCGGTACCCCGCTGCATAAAGCACTACAATTGGTTTTTCAATGGCAAGTGCCGGTCGTCGAGTGGCTGAACCAACCCCTAGGCGGATCCACGTACTGATGAATGCCAGCCATCCTTTATCGAGTAGCCTTGACTATTCTAGAACCCTTGCTGATTTGATAGCTTGAGAAAGATCGACCACGATTTTGATTTCTGACTGCCTATGCCTCTAGCGATGCTTCGGGCGAACTGTAACTAGGGTGCCCTACTCCTACCCCCCTGCTCTCACCTTCGTCTCTGCTGCCTCCGCTCCAGCTTGAAATATTACCTATGCAATCACAGCTCAGTCATTGACTGGCGAATTCAAATGGATAGCTGCTGGGCTGGGAGAATTGCGACTGATGAATCGCGATCAGCCGCTGATTCCCTTGCCGTTGGATTCGTGCCTCAAGACTCTGCCACTGGGACTCGGTCGGAAGAATCTACTGCGGCCATCTCTACCCCTTCTCTTGAATGCGTTTGGGATTAGAGACCCCAGTCCTCGACCTCTTGGGGCATACGGCTTGTCTTCGCATCTGCACGATAACTTCTCGGAAGAAGGGGTACTTGCTTAGGAGGCATTAACGGGTCTTATTTTCAGCACCTTACGTGCTACGGGTGATAGCCTTTTCTTGTGTAGATGCCAAACCTCTGAAACTTTTTCTCGGGAATAGCCAGCCCGCCTACGAAGGACAGACAGGACACAGGAGTTGGACCCGCAAGAGCAGCACACATTTGCCCTTAGACCTTAGCTATACAGCTGTCCTTCGACTCTATTGTATGGAAGCTGGGTTCACCGAACCTAGACCCGAAATCACTTACATAAATGAATCTAATCTCTTACTTATGGCTTGGCTCGAGCAAGTACCCTTCTTTTCTAGTCTGCAGAATAGAAACCATATGGATTCGATTCTGTGTATTAGTGATAGTAGATTTGGATCTATCTTTCGTGAAAGGGGAAACGCAGTGGTAAAGAAGCATATCCGCTGTGAACAAGATGACTTTGATTTGCTCTTTGTTCCTACCACTAGGTAGTGCCGTTCTTCTCTACTGCTCGAGACCCATAGTTGGAAACATCTATTCATGGAGATCATTATAGGAAAATCCCCAATTGGCAAAATTTATATAGGTAGAGCCTTTCATCCATCCCCGAAAGAAAGCACTTGAGGGAAGTGGATTTAGTCTTTCGATCGCTACTCCATGGCAATCAGTCCTCTCTTCGAAGACTAAAACTTCTGATAGTGATAGATAGAAAGGCTGGGCGGAATCCCTTTTGGGATTGGAACCGTGAGCCCGGGCGGTACAGCTAACTCGATCTTTCCCTCATACGGATCGATTCAAGAAAGGTGACAGCGCTTCATCCCAGGTGCAAAAGCGGCTTCTCTATCTTCAACTAGTAGAGTGGATAGCGAACAGGTGCTCTCTCTTTTGCTAGGAGAGTGGATAGCGAGACCTGGTTAGCGAACTTGTTATAGCACTCTCAATATGGAAGTGAGTCAATGGCAGCAACTATAGTGAAAGGGCGAGGTTCAAACGAGGAAAGAAAGGGGGAGGAAATAACTCGTATCGGGGGAGTAGTAGGAGACAGACCCACTGAGCTTTTGTAGGAGAAAGCAGACCGAGTTTCAGACCTAGGGTAGGAGTCCTAATTTATTGACCTTGAAGTTTCGGCAAAGAAGTAAGCACGAAATTCATAGAAGGAGGAAATGGAATCCTATCACAATCGGAAGATTTAAATAGGCATAATAGCCGCCCCGTCTACCCGCTATTGGAATAGGCCACACGTCTTAGTCACCTTCTTCAGTGAAGGAAGAAGCCCGCCAGCTTACTATACTAAGGGAAGAGGGTGTTATTTAACAGTGGTAGGGGAAGTCGTCCCGAAGCGCAACCAGACTCTTGTTCTTCCTCTTCAGCGGCCAAAGCATTAATAAGTGGTTTGATTTTCGTTTTGAGTTTACTTCCTGGACGCCCACGCAGCGGGGATATGGGGTAAACAGGGGGGCATACAAAGCAAGAGGGGGTAAATCCGCTAAGTCCAGCTAGTCCAGTCAAGCAAGTCTAAGCAATTCTGCAGTAACTTCACTTGCTCCGAAGTGACATATAAAATAGTAATAGAATGGATCCCAAATAGCTTTTGACAGCAGACGATTTGTACCATCGAGATAATACCAAACGATTTCCCACTACCAGACGATTTGGGATTGAGATGGGGTACCAATGTCTGATCCCAAGGAATGTCGCGTTTTAGGTTGCTGTCGCGTCTGGGGTTGTTCCTCTCTCTAGGCCTTCAGCGGACGATTTTCCTTTTTAAGGAAGAAGGGGAAGTTCAAGAAGAAGCTGCTTGAGAATCAGCTGTGAGGGGATGCCCTCTTGTTCACGAATGCCCTGTTGGAGGAATATCTACTGTTCTTTCCTTGCCTTGTCCAATAAGCTGTTTGCAGGATAAGGCGAGAAAGATAGAGATATCTCATTAAGAGAGGACGGGACTGCTTCTTCGTGACTGGGACTGTACATGGATTCTAAACCTTGGGCATTCAAACTTGAAGCGAAGCAAGCGGGTGGCATGTGTAACCCGTTATAAGAGTAAGGGTCGTAGCGAGAGGACTAGTAAAGTCAAGCCTTACCTTACTCTTGCAAGTCTTTTCGTGTGCATGTCTGCTTTCTTGTTCTCAGATGCTACATAACCGCTCTTAGTACGAATCCCCTGCGAGTATGCCTCCCTTTCGTACCGATCGTCACTGTCTTTCCTTGATGACTTGGATCAATGAGACAAGGAGTTACTCAGAGCTGTAGTTAGGGCCTTTGCCAAAGGAATGGGACTCCTTCTAAGCGAGTCAATCCCAGTAGAGAGAGGAGGATCCGCCCTAAGGGTTAAATATCCTTTAATGGGATTTTTTTGGCTGCTTCCAGCTAGAAGCACATCAGGCGGGCATCGAAAGTTTATCAAGCACTGCACCGGATTTTCCTTAATCCGAGTAGGCTGCACATTCATAGGCTCTTAGATGCGGCATTATCGCCATTGATGGAGAATAAGCGCTCTTGGAGGATATATAAACCATGAAACGAGGGGAATACTACATATAAGATATAGTTAATGTACGAGCAGGAGAGAGTAAAAAGGCAGAAGAGGAATCGGTTGTGCTAGAATTAGATCTAACCGTATCCGGTGTTTCGAAAGAGAGTAAGCTCTTTTGTGAGAGTTCAGAAGAAAGATTTGCTAACCGTGAAATCATCTGCCCTGCTGTAAGAAAGGTAACTGCTTTCGTAGCAGCTCAACCAGTAGCCGGTGTAAGCAATTGAATCATCATAAGAGTTAAGTTAGCAGGGCTAGGGCTGTCATCCCTCCCCTTGGATGGCCTAGCTGTTGGAAAAATAAGAGCTGTGAACGCAGGAACTGTTGGCAATAACCGTTGGTAGAGTTCTTGTTTCCGGTGTAGATGTTATCAACTCGGTAAGGCGAAGAACAACAAAAATTCCCGAGAAAATGAAAGATTTCGATTTCTTAATGAAATCGGATTGATGGACAGAGAATGGCATTGATGCCATAGAAGAAGCTCCTGGTGGTTCAGTCAGGTAATCAGTAACCGTTGCTACCCTTGCTCGAGTTTGGGTAATTGTGAAATCATCCACTGCTCTCGTAACCCTTGCTTGGCTCTCTCCTGTTGATTATGCCTGATCTGATGGAGGAAGAACCGCGCTTAGAAATGTGAACGTAACCTTCGCTATTTCATCTCCGGCTATTGAGCCAAGTGGAAGAACTGATTGCACAATTGAAAGAATAGGCTCTGGTACTAATGACTTAACTGTTGATGGAAGGAACTTCACTCAAAGCTGGGGAAGGAAAAAAAGAAAGGCTACAAAGGCAAGTGAGGAAGCAAATCACATAAGAAAGAGTAGGCATCGAATGCTGCTATTGAATACGCTCTTGTTGGTGAGTGAATAAGCGCTCGTATCAGCTGTGAGCCTATTCTTCTTTAATCTGACTCTATCAATTTCATTTCTTTTTCATGTACATCGATTATAAGAAAGGAGAGAGCCAAGGTAATGATTAGATGCTCTCCTTAGCCGAAGAAGAGCTCTTGGTAATATCTAAGGTAAGAAAAGAATGAATCCAATGCTGGTGGAAGGTTCAAGACAGAAGGAAGACTGTTCTCAGGACAAATGCCACAGACGGAGCTCTTACTGTTCTAGACTAGGCTGCACATTCATAGGTTGCAACCCCTTTTGAGTCAAAAGATATCCACTTCGGACTCTAGCTATTTCTTATTTCGGGGAAGAGCCGGTGCCTATAATATGCCTTATCTTTGAAAGGAAGTGCCATACCTAGCCAACTCTCTTTATTGGGGCCTAGCCTGATTGCCCATTAGTAAGGAAAGGAGGATCTTGACGTTTCATATTAATAGGATGCTATCGAATAGAGTTTTGTCGCTAAACCCGGTAATTGGGAATAGTTAATACGAAAAATAGCAAGTGTGGGACTGATTACTGTTCTCTTGATGCGTATTTTACTCCATTATTCCTTTATCTTCTTATTCTCATAATCTTATATTATTATATAATATGAATCTTAATCTTAATTCATATTCCCTAGTCTAAGGCTATTAAGACACCGAAGGAAGAGGAAATGAAAGTCTTAGAATAGGAAGACCTATTCTTTTACAACCGGAAAGAACACCGGATCGGCTTTTCCGGTGTTAATATAGATAAGAGAAAAAAGGGAAAAGTCTTTCTTAACTGCAACAGTGTTCGTGGCACTTGCCTTACCCAGCTTTTAAGGAAGTCCTTGAAGATGATTTCAAGTTGATTGATATTGATGTCTTCACTTTCTCGATCGGCATAGGCGGCCGAGGGTACCTTACTAGAGTAGTCATCCGTACTGATCACGGATAGGCGGTTATAGCAAAGCCAAAAATCTTTTTCTATTCCAGGAGATGGATTTTGTCTATGAAAGGCTGGTATGGTTAGTTCCTGTCCCCTTTTACTACTGGACAAGGACGAGTTGTTTTAGAACTATACTACACTGAACTAGCCCTAAGATGCGATGGTTATATCAGAAATATCGACAGATCGCCATCCAGAGAGGGAAGTTCTATTTCTTGAGAGACTGAAGGGGGAAGACCCCAAAGATATGATTGGCTCTTCCTTCATGAATACTTCCCTCTGGGTACTCATAATAGTACTGTATGTAAGCTTCACCCCTCTCCAACCAGTCGAGTTACTCCATTCCTCTCCCGCCTTAAGTGCTGATTTTCCTGAGCGAGTAACTAGTTTTCCGGTTGTGGTAAGGATTCGTTAAGCAGCCCCGAAAGCATTCCATTCCGTCCTAACTTTAGAGTCGGTGCTAGCTTCTTCCCTTGAGTTGTCTGCTTTGTCAGTCTTTTTGTATTCGTGTGTGAGGCTAGCCTCTGCCCGGGAGTCTTCGAAGTCAGGCTCATGTTCACTCCTTTTGATTGGAGTAAGCGTAGGAGCAGCAGTTGATTCTTCTATCATTGGATTTTCAGTCTTGGAAGTGGTGAAGCGAGGGCTGGGGCTGGGGACAATGGTTCCATCAGGCGCATCAAGCTCGGAGGGGCGAGTCAACCAAGCGCCACTAAGCGTGTCGGATCTCACAAAGGCCACCTCGTCGACCGAAACTGGTATCATCATCTATAAAGCCCCGAGCCCGGGTGGTCCGGTGGAAATCTTCGAGATTCCCGAGAGCCCTTCCAACCACGTCCCTTCCTCCCCGGGACCCTCTCGGCCGGTACCTCCTCTTCCGGCCCCTTCCGGCCCATCAAGCTCGTCCTCGTGGACGGAGGATTCATTTGAACTGCGGGTCTTATCAGAACCCTTTTCCGAAACGGAAATGGAGGGAACGGCGGTGAATTCTTCGATCCCAAGGGTGGGGCGCGATGAAGCCCCAATCCTGTTTCCGGAGCAGGCGGAGGAGGAGACGACTGCATCTCATGCCAATCCGGCTCACGATCAGGGTGCAGTAGCTCATAATGAGATTCTAGAAAAAATTGATTCACGGCTTCAAGAGAAGCTTGTACGATACTCCAATCGCCCAAGTATTGTAAAAAAATTTCCTACTCTCGATTTTCAAAATGTAGACTTTGCAGCTTTGACCAAGGAGATGGCCCAGGGAGAGGTAGGACTTGATGTTGACTATAAATCAACCCAAGAATTAATAAACTTGTATCCCGAACTTAATAATATGAACCGCATTCGAGAAGTGATGGACGCTGTCCTAGAGAAATTCAAAGAAAAAAGTTCATAGACAATGAAATGATAGAGAACTACGTGCGACTTGATCCCTTAGGGTACGTAGGCAGCTTGGAAGTTTTTCCAAGCATCAATAAAAAAAAAGAAAAAAGAAATTGCTTTGAGTACAATGTCAGTACCAGTGGTGGTTTTGATCTTCAGAGGCTGCTGATGCTTCCCTGTAATTCTTAAAGAATGAAATTATACAACCAGGAAGTTTTCAAGGTAAAAGCTGGGAAATATATTAAAAAAAAGTATCTGATACAAAAAAGATGGAAGGAGTAGGCTGGATGGAATGAAGGGTTTAGCAGCACTTTTGTCTTGTTGGCTTTGCAAATTAGTTCTGCCACATAAAGAAGTCAATCGCATCCGGCCGTTTTGTCTTCAAAGTAGCAAGCGGCCTGCGGGCAGAGATTTTCTTTGGCCGGTCCTTGCCAGCATCTATAATGGTTTGAGACAGCTTGTTTCCTCTTCAAACCTAAAGGAGCGCAAAGCTGTCTTTCCAATTCATTATGTCTATGTTTGGCTCGGGCAGTACTTTGAGACTCACCACCACCATAGCCGGCTTCGTTCTGGTGCCCAAATGATCAAACTTGCTGGTGAGAGAATGGCCAAGTATTTTAATGCTTTAGAGGCCCACAACATTTTTCAAGACGTCAACCAATCAGATTTGCCGAATTCTTGCATGTCCAAAGACAAACAATTGATTGTAGTTGACGATGGAAATCTGTCCACTTATTGGAGTGATTACTTTATCAACCTTCGTTCAAGCTTCTTGATCTTCCGGTGCGACAACGAGCATGTCATTGAAACTTATAGTCCCTGCAGGTTCAGCAGGCAATTTGGTTTTTGTCAAGATATTCCTGGTAATCTAAAGAAAGAGCTTCACACCGGCACCTTGAAGGAAGTTATCCAGCTATGGTTTTCTTGTACTCGCTTAGGCACTGGTTCTAAAGTAGTGATACCAGCCCGCTTGTCCAAAGAAAGCCCCCTAGTTACAAAAGAGTATTTAGACTGGTGGTCAAGAAGATTCAGGAACTTTTCGAGCAAGAGCACCAAGGTTACTATTATAAAAAGAACACAAGGCGTGACGAGCTGGCAGCGACTCCCAAAATATCCAAGACAATAGAGAAAGATGCTTAAAAAATTTCAGCAGTGAAATCCAAAGAACATGGGCGCGCTTCTTCTTCTCAAAAATGGGAGATAGGCGAAAAAGACGCTGCAAAGGCCACAACCAACAAGAAGGAGGTTCTTGCTACCTCTCAAAAGTAAAAAGAAAATTATTCTTCCAATGTTTCAGCAAAAGTGACTAAAGCAAGGGAGAGAGGTGCAGAAGAATCCTCTTCTAAAGACAAGAAACCTGTAGCATCAACCAAACAGAATTTTGAAAAGGCATCAGCAAGGGTGTCGCCTACTAAAGCTTTGGTTCATCCCCAAGTTCAAGCTCCTAAGCTTTCATTTATGATTGTGAGGTTTCGTCAGCGAGGATAAAAGTGATAACGGTTCCAATCCTACCAGTTCCAGCGAGAGTAAGACCAGCCAAGATCGCCATTGGAATCGACAAAAAAATCAGGCTAAAGCCTCTGATCTTGAGACGGGCTATTGGAAGCCGGTGTTTTTCCCTATAATGGGTTTACTTTGGATCATTCAGTGGGTACCAAGATGGGTGGTTCGACATTCGACAGTTCTGGTCGTAGACACAGTGCTGCTGATCTTCTAAGCTATGCGAAAGCTTCGAATATTCGAGTGGCTGTCTATGCAAGTCTTGAAAGAATTCTTTTAGCCTCTTATTCGCTGGATCTAAAATGGGCAATAGGAGTGGTTTTTCGGGACCAAACAAGGCCACCCTGCAATGGTGCATGAAAAGGGAGAGGTTTTTGTGCTGGGGCTCTCGGAAGCCCACAGCTGCTGCTTTTGAGTGGTATTGGACCAAGGCCGTACCTCTCATCGTGGGGAATTCTTGTGGTTTATCACTCGTCTTATGTCGGCCAATTTCTGTATGATAACCCTAGAAATGGAATCTCAATTGTGCCCCTACAATGCCATGTTCACACTCTCTAATACAAGTTTTGGGCATAACCCATTCAGGGGCTTACCTTGAAGCTGCCTCAAATATCCTACCATTCGCTTCCCCTGCTCATTCTGTTTTCATTCAGAACCCAGCTTCACCACTTTATCTCACTGTGGCCGCCCTGATGGAGAATATTACTGGGCCACTCTCTGCAGGTTCACTCCGGTTGGCATCTACGGATGTCAGGGTGAACCCAATTGTGCGCTTCAATTACTCTGGAAATGGAACCGTCGAAGATTTTTCATTAGAATTATAAAAAGAATGGTTCATATAGAAATCATTTAAACCGATGTATCCTATCTTGTTGCTCCCTGTCCCCCTTTTCACAGAAAATGGAGAGATGAATTGATGTATTTATTGAGAAATAGGAAGGGTTAATAATTAGAACAGATTAGATAGATGATAACACAGCCCAAAAGGAGAGATTTAACGGAGCGGGGGGCGAGTTTCTTCGGAGCCCGAGCCGTTCAACCAGGGATCTATCCATAATTTTTTGTCAGTTCCCGTTCCAATGAAGTAAGAGATCCCCTCAAGGACTATCGATTTGGCCGCCGCTATTGACTGACCTCTAGTCGAAGGAGGCAGATGGTTTCACTTTCGCCCGAAAACAGTGATTCCTGTGGGAAGCACTTATCTTTCATTACCTGAGCAGGCACTCTGGATTAGTGCCCAGTCTCCAGAGTAGCTTTCCATAAAAGCTCCAGTTTTCCAAGTGGAGTTACAAATAGGAGGAATAAATACCTGCCGAAGATTTCTAGGCAAAGAAAGTGAGTAACTAGGGCTTACGCGGAAACTGAAATCTACGAGCGTTTGGCAATGATTCTGGATCAATTATTCGTTTTATGAACGCTTTAGTTTAGTGTCACCATAATCTGCGCATCGAAAAGTCGGTTTTTCAGCATTCAAATAAGCCAATTTAATCGACCTTGAATGTGGTCAAGTTGAAGGGGAATAACTTCCCAGTCGGTCCTTGGGACGGAAGCCTCCGCATCACACGTCCCGGCGATAGGCAGAGACCAAGATTTTACCACCAGCTAGAAGGTTTTAGTACCTTTGTTAGCCGGGCCTATGTTTCATATTAATCTCTCTACAAGTCTTCTAGGCTATCCTAGTTGATAGCAAAAGTCCTGGCGTAAGGCCTAAGTGAGCCATATTTGTTCATACAGCACGTGCCGTTCCTACCGGCTCCGTTAACCTTAAGCTCTAGTTCTCACTTCGCGCAGCTCCGTTCACCCCCTCTGGGGATTCTTGTTTCATACTACGTCTTTCAACACTTGATTCTCTTTCAGATCCTTCTGCTTTGATGCTTCGATTAGCGCTACTACTCCTAGATATTGAATTCTTAAGTGCATGGCTGCGGGTAGGAGGTAAAAATAAAATAAGGTCTTTCTTCACTTCACTAGCTAAAATCTCTGTTTGGATGAAAATTTAATGGGATTCTTCCAATACTGAGATAGCGAACTAGTACACCGCCTTCTATTCTTAGCCGCAGAGAGCCCTCATCACTCATTTCTAGTGATTATGGATTGGCTTAGCCACACCGGTCAAGGGCCTTTTTCATCGTGTTTGGGAGACTACTCAGGATAAATTCTTCAGCAGAAGACTCACAAAGGGATACTGACAAGGCCAAAAACCTTTCTGATACGAATTCGGGCGCTCGTGCTTCCTTTTCCGCTTCGCGGAATTAAGAGATCTTTAAAGAACTAAGAATTTTTTTCTTGGTCTCAGGCCTCGTCTTCATACTCGACACATGCCTGCCGTTTCGGGTGCTCTTGTCGGGGAAGATTTGAATGAGAAAATTTGGCTTAAGCGAGTGCCTCTGCTGAAAAAAGAGTTGGAATTGAATCTAAAGAGACTGCCTTTGACCTTTCATCAACTATAAGATTGAAAGAGAGACCCCTTAAAATTAGAAAATGAAAAGTAGAACTTATTATCTAAGAAAAGGAGCCCAACGCATGAGTTTTGACCGTTGAATGTGGTCGACCATTAGGCTTGGATTAACCCATCTTCAATGGCAGTCCTAACTAATAAAGAAAGAGCAATCCGCTTCGCTAGTGAGACTGATCGGGAAGTACTTGACGATCTAAAGATGCCTGTGCTTTTTCACTTGAATTCTCTACTTCTGCACTGGGACTTTATTCTATTCTAGGCTAGAGCCAAAAGTATACTAAGGGTAGTAAAGCAAGTACTGAAGTGAGGGGAGTGTACAGAACAAACAAGCGTAGCAAACCGTTGGTTGGGAAAGAAGACCTCTGTAAGTAAATTATTCAGATAGATAGCAGAGCTTTCGGAGTACATCAATCGACAGTACCAACTGAGGCTTCCAAGCCAACTTGATGAGCTTGCGAAAGGATGAATGAGACCACAAGAAGGTTTGGAACCCTACCCACAGCCCTTGCTGAAAGGGAACTGAACCGTATTATACCAAGCCTACAAAAGAATGAATCTTTCCCTTACCGCAGAGCTATTTTGGCACCTCTTTCTTGGCACATTTCGAGGATTTTCGGCTAATTTCACTAGTCAAAGTACGTTCGAGAAGTTGTCAAACATCTTGTCTTTAAAATGAGTATATGTGAGAAGGCTTCACCTTCATGTTCACATTGGCGAAGAACATAAGCGGTTGAATCAGAGTACTAGGGCTAGGGATCGGGTCATTCATGAGTCCTTTCTTTACTGTGTCTGGTGTCGAAATAGCATCTAGTAGCTCGTTGGCTGAAAGCAGTGCCTGACGTGCCCTTTCATTACGTACGTAAGAAACAACCTTTGACTCGACGCGACGTAATGTAATAAAAAGCAACCCTCAGCCTCACACCCTCGCTCAAAGCTCCTTTATAGTATAGTAAGGGCTCGCGCCTCTGGCTTTTCGCACTATCTCACCTTTATCAGCTCCCTTGCCTTTGCTTTGCTCCAGTGGTACACCAAGTTTGGCTTTCTTAGCTACCTTTGTACTGGAAGCTGGATCATCCGAACCAGCAATGGCCTGAAGCTTTCTCTTCTCTCCAGAACTCTCGGACTGAGAATATTGCTGCAAGAAAGCAAGCTTAGGAATGAATCGGGTCTCTGTCCCTGCTATAGCTTGGAAGATTTACTTTTGCTATTCGGCGAACCATACCCCTAGGAGATCCGGCTGCCTTAGGCTTCTACTGGTCCATCCCCCATATGCCTCTCCTACCTTTCTTGGTGCTCCATCCCGAAGTCCAGCACGGCTGCCCGATCCATCCACCCCCTGCCCTAGGTGTGCCATCAAAGTGGACTTTCAGAAAGCCTATGATTCTAACAATTGGAATTTCATATTGGATACTATACATTGCTTTCATTTTCCTTCAAATGTCATCCAATGGATCAGGACATGTATCACCACTCCTTCTTTCTCTATTTCCATAAATGGGGAGCTGAATGGCTTCTTCAGAGGAGCCAAACCAAAGGGCTTAGGCAGGCTGCTGCTTCAGATTGTCCCCCTACTTGTTTGTCATTGGTATGGATGTGCTAGATTCTCTTTTGAAAAATTTGGTCAACCATTTTGATTTTCATTACCATTGGAGATGTGGTAAGAATAAGATCATTCAGCTATGTTTTTGTTTTGCTGATTTCCCTTCTACTTTCTCTTATTCAACCACATTGAATCGTAAACAAAAGAAAGTTTTGCCTGTACGAAGAAGGAATAGCCTTTATCTACATCAGTGGAAAAACCTGCTTTGAAAGGAGGGAGCATTGATATGGGAAGTCATGCTTAACCTCTCTTTGCTTTCGTTACAGGGACGGCGCTAGGAAGAATGAAAGAAGGAAGGCCAGCCACTAGATGCACTTTTCCGTCAAAGATAAGACAAATATAAGAGAGAGATTTTCTTGCCGTTTCCCTTATTATTTTTTCATCTAAACTTTCGGTAAAGCGAATAAATCCCATGGAGAATTTGGCTACGTTCGAGCTAGTAAGTAGAACTAGCTCCTTTCCTTACTTAAACCTTAAGCGGTCAAAAGTAAGGGTAACTCTTAGGGAAAGATTCTGCGGTAAGGATGTAAGTCAATAGCTCTACTAGATAGCAAGAAAGCAAGGGAGGGATTGGCTCCTGGTCCCTATCGCCCCGAAGTGACTTCGCTAACTTTCGAGTTGACTAATAAGGCTATTGCTTCTTTCTTCTAGGGAAGGTATAACATTTCCACGTTCAAGCTTTGTACAGAAAGGAAGGAAAGCAGAAAAAAAGGGAAAGAGTGCATCAAGAAGAGTGACCTTTCCTTTCAAGCGTACGAATCTATGCATCGAGCTTGTCCTGCCTCTTAAATCGATCGAAGAATTCCGAGGGAATGAATCGAGATTACCAAACACTCATCCAAGTCATTCTTTCATGATTAGGTAGGACGTATAGGGCTTTTGATTTTAGTTGCAGTAGAGTAAAGATCGTAGCCTCAACATATTCTGGTCTTCATTTTCGAAATAGGAGTTCCACTGCGCGCCTGTGTTCTCTCTTTTTCTATCAGCGAGAAAGTATTACCTATTTGATAAAGTTCCACATCTATATCTATGGCTATGCCCGGATCAAATTCTATCTCGCATCTACACTTTCGAAGCTCGTGCAATGAGAATGAATTACAACTATTTCCTAGCATCCTGGTTTGAAGCCTAAGATTCTCTCTATATACTAGAAAAATCAAACAAAGGAAACTAGGATAGGGCCTTTCTTCGCATCGAGAATTTAGAATGACTTTATTGTAGCTCTTCAACGCTTCTATCAATCAATCTAGCTCCTTATTCGGGGGGGAGAGTGAAAGCTTTTCTTTTAAGCCTAGTAGCACGGTTTAAGTCCAATCCGTATGAGTGCTAGTTATTTCAAGCTCTAAAACGCTAGCAGTGCAGTAAAGGTTCATTCCACCCCTAGAAAAGCGGTTGAAAGCAGTCTGTCGGTCTCAGTCCTGGGCAAACCAGTACGGTACCTTTATCTTTCTAGTAACTAGATAGTAAGTCAGTAGTGAGCCAATCCACTAAAGAAAAGGCAGTCTCCGGCCCTTTCTTGCACCCTTGAAAGGGCGAATTCCCCTGCAGAGTCTTTCTAGAGGAAGGAAAGCGCTAACTGGTATATTTCAATATGTTTGGTGCGAGAGTGCATCAAAGGGTTCGGAGAGATATAGGTCGCACCAATATTTAAGTATATTAAGCAATGATCTCCGCCTTAACTGAAACTTGGAGCTCCCGCAGAAGATGCAGCAATCTCCGTTTATGATCAAGACAAAGCTTGTATGCCGGATTTTTTTGCTTTGTGCGTAATGTCAACTAAAGCGCTTGATCGGGCGCT
This sequence comes from Fraxinus excelsior, assembly GCA_019097785.1. NCBI lineage: Eukaryota > Viridiplantae > Streptophyta > Magnoliopsida > Lamiales > Oleaceae > Fraxinus > Fraxinus excelsior. The sequence continues at coordinate 167,164 of JAGHKM010000418.1, forward strand.
TCTACCCTCATACCTAGGTCAGATAGGGATCTTTCTGTTCAAGAATCAAGTAGAACTGTTCGTACTACGTTGCTTTCAAGGAGCTTGCTTCCTAAAAAGACTAGTTGTAAGCCACCTATTACTATAAAAACTACCGCCAAAGGACGAATCCGAGGTCAAATGGAGACATACATATACGGCGTGGTCGGATAAAGCTTAGAGCACCTATTCCGGCAACAAGGAGAAAAGACAAGAACGGGAACAGACAAGATCATGTTTTCACACCAGCCTAGCTAAACAGCTTAATGATGGAATGAAAAGGGACGATCTAACCCATTTGCAAGAAGTCCCTCAAACTCGTTAGCATCCAACCAACCTAATCACACATTACCGACATCAAAACTCACGCCAGCCATGTGGCCCACACCTGGACAAATAAGCCTTGACCTTTCTTAACACGAAATAGAAACCTCAACCCCCGAAAAGGCAAACTTAGATTACCAAAATGAGGGCACACATCATGTGTCAGCAATGTCCACTCCAAACGTGGAAAAGATTCATATGGAGCTAGACCCCTCTGAGAAATCAGAGTCGTTTTTGATGAATTAGTACATCTCTATGGCTTTGATAGAGAGAAAGTGGATTCAATCCGAGCCGAGACAAAACTTATCTTCTTTCGCCCCTCAAAGCAAAGTGGAGGTCTTTTCCAAGGAAGAACGAGAAAAGGCAAAGGAATTCGGGCACATCCTTTCTACGCCACATTATTGTTTGGCTCTTCGTCCAGATAAAAATGATGATTTGGTCTTAACGGCCTTGGCACCTTTCTTAATCAGGAACTTTATCTTGAATTCTGTCTTTATCTTTATTTTATGGAAAAAGAATTTGCCTTTAGAAAGGAAATAAGAGAATTTTCCAGTGAATTGGTAGGATTTTCGAAGGAATGGCAAGTCTATTAGACTAAAAAAGAAGGATTTTATAAACCTCTCTTCGTGATGCTGAGAATCGTCTTGGATTCGTATGGGATAACTTTAATATTACGAATCGAAATGACTTTGTCATAAGAAGAGAAGACCAAGGCCCACCTTCTTATCTTAATGCAGGCAAGGCATATCTCGTAAGAGCAGGTTGAAGCTACTTAGAGCATGGGACAAAACTTACACTCTCATTGGCTTTTGAACGAGTGAAGTTTGAAAAGCTAAAAGCTGCTCTTCCCCACAAGCTAAGCAAGGAGAGTGAGAGACAAGAAGACCCCCTTTTCGAGGACTAGTGACTTCTCTACGCCGATAGACTATGGTTCACAGCCCGACTGCTGAGGCCTTTCAAGACTCCATTGCCAGTCATTGTATGTTTAACCATAACATAAGGCAATGTGAGATGGCACTTCACTGGGTCCCATTGATTAAGGTACAGAGGCATATCCTGAAATTGAAATGAGCCCATTCCATTTCTTTTTTATTCTCTTCATTTAGTTCTGCCGAATGCCTAAGCGGATCTAATTATACGAATTAGCCTCATGCATGGAGTTGGAGTCTTCCTTTTTAAGATAAGTCAGAAAAAACTCCCTTTTTCACTCTTCATGATAAAAAAGATCTATCTTATCAAAGAGAAGTGAGGAAGTAGCACTCATTGCATTGGCCTCTAGAGGTGGAGAGTGAGTCTTCTTTTATTTCCCCTTAAACCACTGGCTCTGTTAGTACCCTAACCTATACTGTTACTGTCTTCTTCCGCTTGGACGCCGACCGATCAGCTATCTCAGTAGTGGTAAATAAACTCGTTTTTCTTCCTGAGTGAACGCAGTTCCGAATTGAATTCTTGAGTTAGGGCTATTATTGAGTGGATGAGCTCTGGAGCTGGCATATTGTATCCTGAATACTTTATGAGGAAGTGGAAGATGCTAGTTTGTTGTTTGCTAGGTGGTCCATAAATGAATAGCTGTTTTTTATTTGCTGAATTTGGCTGTCTTGTTTAGGGACATATGAGCAAATGGCCCCAACCCAACCTTTTTCAAATTTTACGTTACACTGCATCCCTTCGAACTCTGGAAACGAAGCTCTCTTATTTTCTTGGTTGCATTTTTCTTGGAGGGATTTTATTCTTTTATGCCGATATGCAAATGAAACCCTTCATTATGCACCGCAAAGGTCTGCGTAAGCCTCTCAATCATTTTGTTCTGCTTTAGGTTTCTTCTCTCGGCGTGGCTTAAGGTGATAAGTAGATACGATACTCATTTCCTTAAATCTTTTTGTTTTCAAGTAAGAAAACTAGTCCTCGAAACCGAATGGCATACGTCGTAGCTACCTTAGATGAGTTGGATTCTTCCTATTACTTAGGAAAAAAAAATATTCGAAAAAAGCATACCATTTCCCTACTCACAATATAGCCTCTCCGATCGATTTCCTACTCCGCCATCCGAGAATCAAAGCTTTGAGTCAGTTCCTCTCGCTGCTTTCTCAGCATCTGCCAGTTCTTCTTGGAGCTTGGTGATCTGACTCTTCAAGGTGTTAATCTTCTCTTCCACAGAGTGTAGATTCTTTTCTATTTTCTCTCCTTTCTCCACTACTACTTTACTTTATCCTGTGCATACTTCTCCGTTAAGGTATGGAACTTTTTCGCATTTTTTCTCTCAATAGCGCGGAGGAACTGCCCCAATGCCCTATATTATATACCTTTTCTTCTAAGGCCTGCATCCTGCCTCTATCTGCCGCGGATACCTTTGTCTTCTCTTCTATCTATGGCCTTTATGCTGTATTCTAAGTAGACTCAGCATTCATCCTGGCACAGGGCCTTTCGCCATCAAAGAGTCGAGAAGGTTTTACATACTAACGAAAATTTGTTTTTTAGAGCTGTCAGGTAAGAAAAGAATGAAATCTTTTTGAGTCCCTTTCATGGATTCGGAGTCAAGACCCGTGCTGCCTTCGCTTTGAGACTTGGATCCTTCGCTGGTTGAATTCTCGCTGATCAAACTCTTCAAGGAGCCAATTCAAGCACGCTTTGCAAGCCGCGAAGAGCCACTCGAGGTAAAAGCTGTGGCAACGCTGATAGATAAATAGCATGTCAATCTGGAAAGAAAGCTAATGCCGAAGCGGCTCTAATCTCTCCTCTAACCAGTGCATATGCATAAGAGTGCATAAGACAGGGATCCAGACGTCTACAACACAAGCTGTCTACACAAGGAGTCTGGCCTCTGGCCGGCGAAGTCACTCACAACGGAGAAAGGGACCCCGTCCCAATTCAAGGAAAAAGCGGATAGTCTATATGGCAAAACGATTCATTCGCCCTGGGAGCGTCAAGTAGCAGAGGTAGCGGCATTTCTGTCACAGTCAGAGTTTACCCCTCACTTGCACCTGCGGGAAGGGATTTCTTGGTCTCCAAGAAAGTTCGAAGCTTTCTATTTGTCTTTTCTTTTGCGGCATGCAGCTCTTTGGCAGTATGCAGGACTTCTTGCGGCTCACTCTCTGCTGTCGTAAAGGGAAGGAGCATTTCTGTCTAAGTCAATGTTTCCACTGGCACGCATTTAGTCAGTACCTCGATTGGCAGTCTTAATCTTGATTTACTCCTTATTAAGGAGTCAGGAATAGCTTCTGCTTCTACTTTTTCTTCTGCCTCCTGTGCCGCCTTGATAAGAATCTAAGTTTAGCGCTCGCTTTGAGTAGAGGTAGAGGAGGTTTCTATAATGAAAATCTTTCTTACTAAATAAGTCTAACCGGGGTCAGATCTGCCCCTCTTTCAACCGATGCTTTTTTTTTTTATTTGACCTTCTGCAGTCTGCAGATAGGCCTTGATTTCGATCTGCTGCGGCATAAACAGAATATGGATATGAATCGCCTGGTGGGTAATCAGCTACTAGTGCTGGTGGGTGGGCATTTTACCAGAGGTTTCTATTGTATCAATCTACCCTTGTGTGATTCCTGTTGAAGCATATACTCGGGGGGTGGGTGCAGGGCGGACGATTTAAAAGCGGACTCCCCATTCATTAGATAGAGAAGATCACAAAGATTTCGTGATCCGCTGCCGAACTTATTCCAATTCCAAGATCTCGGATCGAATCGGTATTGATATACCGATATCCCCTAAGAGGTGTTCCCTCCGCTGTTTCAGGGGCGACCTGTGCGTAACAAACGGGTTTATTCATTACAGGGTTGGATTCGGTCTAGGGTTCATCATGAAATCGGGGTCCTTACTTTTATGTTTCGAAGATCTTGGGTACGTCGGGGGACTGACTCCTAAGGCTGATCCCTCTACTTCTGCTGCAGCTGTTGTAATTGATTCTAAGGCTCTTCGAGTTTACCGACTCTACGGGTAAACCCCTACGAGTCTAAGGACTCTTCGGTCACCGGAAAGTCAAAATACTTTATGGCTTTCTATCTTCTATCCTTCTCGATGGGGCTGATGAGGCCTGGGATAGATAGGCATTACCCCTAACCGGGTACTCCTATGGAGATATACATGCCCTCTGGATACGACCCAAGAATCAACCCTTATCTATCTTCCTAGTCCCCTTGTCTGAGGGTATAGTAAGATGAGATAGATTCTCTGGGCCTAAGTCGATCCTAAACCTAAAAGAGTCTCTTCGATCTGGATACAGAGGCTACATCTAGATAGAGAGAAAGAGGTAGTCTCACAGCGAGGGCAAGATGAAAGATATGGCGGCATCATATATAAGATGCAAGTGTAACCGCTTCGACAAATGCGCTTAGCTAGCTCAATCCCGTTGCACCTACATCGGCGGATAGGCACTCCTGGCCATCGTTACATAGGCTCCTCCTTTCAGCTAAATGGAAATGCGGGACCGTCCGTGATCGCTATCGATTACGATTGTGGCAGTCTTAAGTGACTGGGCAAAGGCGGGTTCAATGTAGCTATTGGACGACAAGGAAGGATGCGTTCATCTGTGGGAAGCTGGATGAACAGGATTCGCGAAGTGATCCAACCGGCCTAGCTAACCGGTAATCAAATGGCCGATTCTGCAAGTGATCAGTAAGCCTTTCGTTCTTCCCATAGATCTAAATAAAGTCTATGAAAGTTACTATTGGAACCACCGATCTAAATATCAAAACAGCCGTGAGCTTCTGGGCTGCCTTTTTTCGGAGTAACACATGGCTCCTTATGTCATGAGCAAGAAGAGTACTGGCGAAAGAAAGCAGACGAAGGAAGTGACGAGGGAGTTCCGGTATTTGTCCGCTGTTGTATTCATTGACAAGATGGGAAGGTTCGCGATTCAATTGATGGGGTTCTTCTTCATAACAGTGTTCATGTTTGCACCTTACCATCACTGGACTCTACCAGACAACCGAATTGGCTTCATTGTGATGTACTCATTCACCTTCTTCTAGTTTTTGAAAAGCGGCGAAGCTTGTAAAAAATAGAAAAGTTTTCTTGTTATTCGTAGAGGGGTCGCGGAATAATATTGGGTTCGAATCCCATAGCCCCGATGTGGCGAAGAAGATTAGAAGATTTGCTTGGAATGAGATTTCGAATTTTGTTGATCCTTCTCAGTAGTTCAGTAGCAATAGGGTTCGGGCGTTTTCTAGGAGCAGAAGGAACCGCTATGATAGGTACAAATCTACTCCTTTTCCTTTTTTTAGAGTACAAATGAGACATCGAACGAATCAAGATCCATGATACGAAAACAAAAATCAGAATGAGGAAGAACAAAATATCGTGATGTAAGTCCATTATTCCTTGCATCATATCCATTATTTCTTTTTTCATAGGTGTTGCTGCGTCTTGATATCCTAATTGCCATGGAAAACCTACATCAAAAGGATCCAGCGTGAGGAATAGCCATTTTAGAACAATCCTTTTTTTTTTACATTTCTTTTCCTTTCTTAAGAGACTCAGGACGCTCCTTGTCCTAAGCCCCAAGGTATCCGGTTACCTTTGCGCTATTATTCCTTACGATGTTTCTTCTCCTCGTTCCTTTTCTCTTGGGCATCTCATACTAAGGTACACTAAAATGTTATGTTAATATGATATTTTATATTTCGCCAACTCACAGGTGTAAGCTATAGTACAGTGTTGATTGATGTGATTTGGTGTAACCGGGGGGGCTGGAACCAAAGAAAGACTGTACCCGGTTGTCCTTTCCTCTCGTCAGGCAGCTATCTCGAGCTCACTGAACACTCACTTTATCCTTATTCTTTTGAGAACTTTTCCTTTAGCTTTGTGTAATTGAGCTTGACTTAGTTGGTTTCAAAGGGGCCCCGTGGCAGGCAACCAAGTCTGCTAACCTTCACTCCTTTTTTAACTATATTTGCTATTTTTATCTTTCTTTCTCTTCCATTTTTGCCATTATGTGTTCTAGAGTTAACTTCTTCTTCCATCGTTTGAAGGGCGCTCTTGTCTCCAAGTTCCCCGAGGGTCCGATTGAGACGACCAAGCCCAAAACTAGGATCTTTCGAGGGATTCCTCTCCTTATTTCTAAGGACGTTTCGGCCAGCTTTATCTTTTTTAATGCCTTTTGAAAGATCTGTCTAAACCTATGGTATACTCCTTCCGAATCTATCCCGCTTTTGATCGCTACGAGCATGTCATCTGCATACCGAGCGTAGCCGATCTTTTCTTCAGTTTTCATAAATAAAGGAAGAAATTTCCATATCTAATTTTTTGAGATTAATATTCATTAGAACAGGGGAAAATAGGCTTCCTTGCGGGATTCCTTTTGTCTGGTTTGAATATTCATTTCCTTTTTTTCTATGATTGGTGTTCTTACAAATTGAAGTATAAGATCATAGAAGGATGCATTTTCCTCACCTAAATAGGATTGCATAGCTGAGATTAGGAGTCCATGATCTATGTTGTCGAAACACTTTACAACATCTGCCTTAATCAGTCTATCGACCTGTCCCCATCTCTGGACTTCGAAAAAGAAGGTAATAGGCCCTCTTCCTTTCCTAAAGCCGTGGGATTGAGTCAAAAAAAGATCCTCAAAAACAATATTGAATTTCTGGGAAAGGGCGTTAGTTCTTTAGAAATGGACTTCGTCTCCCAAATAAAATCCACTATTTTTACTAACTTATCCATCAAATCTTTCTTCTTAAGACTACTTTCTTCTTCCCTTAGAAGAGTCAACAAGTCTTTATCGTTCTTTCCCATGTAAAGCTTATTCTTATTCCTCTCCTCCTCTTCTTCCCTATTGATCAAAAGCTATGGTTAACTCAGCTCTGACCTAGACTATAGTTCCCCTAGGAATGCACCTCGAATTATCCTATTGACTTGTTTGCACGAGATTAAAAAAAAAAAAGCTTAGACTTGCACTCTCTCCTCAACTGAAGGCGCACCCACTCTTACTAGAAGTCTAGTCTCAATCTTCCTATTGACAAAGGCTATGCTATCTTTCACTCTACTCTAGTGAAGAGCCAGAGTTACCTCACGAATTGGATTTGAACCAATATCAAGCCACTTTCCTTCCTTTAAAAGATGCAAAAGGTGTTGATACCGTCCTTTATATCAAAACGTAACGAATATAGTCGTTCGCTAAGTGAAATCCTTTACATTTCAATAGTTGGTCTGGCCACAATAACTCTTTATCTTCCGAGTATAGCTTGCAAAAAGAAAAGGAGGCGCCGTCAGAGTTCAACTTGATGGAATTTGCTGGAGGAGCTACTTCGGCTGTAGGACTATCTGATATGCAAGATGTTTTTACTTTAATATAAAGGAAGGAGATAAGCAATAAAGGAAGGAGATAAGCATTCCGATGTGGTGGTGCAAAACGAAGGGGTTGGAGTCGTTATAGAGGCTGGTTCTGATAAGCAGAATGAGTTTATTTCAAATAATATATCATAGGGTTTATTTGTTTCTCAAGAGAATAGGGACAGGTCTAGTAGCGGGCAAAGCAGAGATGGCTCGAAGTACAATTTGAGGTCTGGTGGAAGGTTTAAGAGGAAAGCTGGCATGACTGTCTTAAACATTTCAGGAAGGGAGTCGCCATTGGGATTTTTTCCCTAAAGGTTCTGAAGGGCTGTAGGGGCCTTTTTCTCGTACTGAGGACGAGAGAATCAAATGCGAATATAGGCCTTATTTCAGCAGATCTGTGCAAATAATCGATTTTAGTAAGGGTTTTCTAAGATTATAAAGGACCGATGACCATCAAGCGTTCCTTATGATTCTAGGGGGTTTAGGATAAGAAGAGGGCTAAGCTCCTTTCTTTCTTTTCCTGAAATAACTGACTCTACTGGCGATTTGAGCAGAATTACGTCTCTACCCCCAGACACTCTTGCAGCAGCCTCACCCTTGCTTCTTGGAAAAAAAAACTTTAGGCTATGTAAATAGCTGATGGAATCTTGCTTCTAGTCGCCGAGCGGAGGCTAGATAGAAAGTGAAACCTAGGTTGTAAGAAGGACTCGGGAAGAAGTAGAGTGTGACTTTAGTGGTGCTTCTAGCTCCACAAGGTTGTCAGCTTGCCCGTCCCTCTATTCCAGACGAGAGGAAGTAATGGGATAAGGTCCACTCTCCCCTACTAGTCGCTTTGGATCGTTCGTCTGATGGGTTTTCTCGGAACGATGTTCAAGTTGGTCATGTTAACTCTTTAGTTAACTGCGGGGCAGGATTGACTAAATCAAAAAATGGAAATCGAAGTTATGCGTTAAAGCTGCACACAGAACACAAGAGTTAAGGGATCCTGCTGTCCCATTTCAATCTCGATACTTTTTATCAATATGAGGTGATCGTCAGACTGTATATAGTCCGGGGTGCTCGGACGTTTTTTCCACCAGCTTTTCGGGTTTACCGGGCTAAGGTAACTATGAAAGGTAGGACCTCATCTCATTCCATCAATTGGTGTCGGGTTTACCAATCTCAGTATGAAAAGATTCACTATTTCCCTTTTCTTTCTTGGAAGAGTAACCCCGCCAATCAAATCCAGTTTCCAAGCCTTCAAGCCAACCCCGTACGATAAGGTAAGGTGTCCTGCCCCGTTAAGCCCGCCTTTTATTTTAGAGACCCAACAACCTATTTTTTTAGCTTAGCTCCACGAGAATCAAGCCACTGAGAGATCTCTACATATAGTAGGAAAGCCAGCACGCTTGGGGACGGATTTCCAGGGGATTTAGTTGGAAAGCACGTAAATAGATTTTTGGGACCCCTTATCTCCACTTTCAGGACAGGAAGGGGCGATCTATTTCCAGCCTAAAAAAACCAACACTCGACTTTGAGCCTAGCTCAGGAGAAAGGCGCCAGAGGAGCAGCTCGACATAGAGTTAATTTACTTATTCAATTCAGGGCGCGGGAAGTCTCTCCTTCTTGCCTTGGGGTCGAGGTCAAGACCAGAAACTCGTAGACTACCCTTTTAGGAATATATCTTATCTTAGAACCTGGGGTTCTTTGTTAGCACCTTCTCGCACCTCTAAGTACAAAGAAGGCGGATCCTAGGTATAGCCTAACAAACCCGACACCTACTTTATATATATATTATTACCAGAAAATCAAGAGTGCTTAGTGCTTGGTCCCAGATAGCAGCTCCTGATGAACAGCCTGGCTAGGCACGATCGCAGACAGACACAAATGGGGCGCGAAGCCGCTTGCCTTAGTGAGCTCCCCAAAGAGGAAAGGGAGGACGCTTTTGCACAAGAACAAAGGAGTTGTCATAGTGGATAAGGACAGCTTTGCTTGATGAGAAGAGCTATCACCGGATCTTTATCGATTCATAGTCCCGCTACTAGACTGAAAACAAGAACTTGACTTCCGGCGATAGAGGAAGGAAGAGTCCCGTGCATCGTCTTGAGACAGCTTAGGCTACCTTTCCAGTTGAACAGAAATGCCAGATGAATTCCGTGAGAGATCTAGGCAGAAGATCCCATCCCTAAAAAAGTATAATCAGAGGGCTTTCGCCTTGCTTTTCAAAAGGAGAACTCAATTCAAGGGGTATTCCAATCCTCTGGAAAGCAGCACTTTAGCGATTCCAAGTTCTTTACTAACTCAGTGTCGATCTCTAAACGCCTAATCTCACGACTGGTCAAGAAAGCAAAGTTCACTCTCAAGCTAACCTGTGGATGCGGATAAAGCTCCACCTCTTTCCTTCACTCCTGACTGTGTCACAGATCATTCATATTCTTCGCACCCTACCAAGGCTTCTCTAGAGTTCAAGAGCAGACCCCTCACCCACCCCTAATTAAACGGGCTTGTCTCGGATTTGATCTTATGCAATTCCTTTCGCAGCTGTGCACCTCTTTTTCCAGAGGCGGGGGTTAGGGCAGACTCACAAAAGGATTAGCCCGACCCAATCCCATCGATTGTCCAGGGACCGATAAAGATAGAGAACTATTTGCTTATAAAGAAGAAATCCACTCATTGGAACTTGGGCGCATAAGTCGCTTATTCTTATTAGTCGCCCGATTACCACCTTAGAGTGAGAGGGCATTATCCCTTTATTTATAGGGCTACAGATGGGAGGGAATTGTTGGGTTTCATGGGTCTCAGAACCGGCCCTTTCTCCATGTCGTTATCAGACTGGAAATGCTTTAGCACGATCCCACGCACTCTCACAGGATATCTATCAATAGGTCTCTTTCGGGGGAAGTACACACCTGTCACTTTAATGCACATCAAGACCGGTTGGCTATCTGTTGTCGCGTTTAGTGTACATTCGAGAGGAGGCAAGTGTACATTGCTCATTGCAAGGGTCTTTCAAAGCCTTGAAAGAACTAGAAAGAGGAGAAGCTCGGTCGTAGCAGGAGGTAAGAGCTCCTTCTGTGTCTCATCTCTTTCTCCCAATGCCAATATAGAGTATCTAGGGACAACTCCAAGCTTGATAGCTGCCATAGCTTTGGGTTCAACGGATCGAATGATAATAGGTCCAAAGATAGATCATACCATAAATGGAGTAGGAAAGATAGCTTCATTCGCATTCCTTCTCAGACCAGACTCTTGACTTGCTAGGTGCTAATGGATCACCCTTCTTGGCCCGGGTAGCCATTCTTCTATGTTATAGTCCTCTGCCTACTCTCGATAGCCTTAGGATATTCACATTTAGCAGCAGCGAGGTACGTAGTCGCTTTAGCGAAGCTTAAGGAGGAGTGTTAACGATGGAAAGGGTGAGGTTACGAAGCATTCTATTCGAAAAGCATTCCAACTCGGTTTTCAAGGTGAAAGAAAGAGCCTGGATAAGGGCCGACTTACTGGACTTCTCTAGAATCCAAACTCCTTACAGGGATCAGATCAGTCCTCGGTAGGGTACCGAGAAAAAGAATTGGTTATAGGGGCGCGAACTCACATAAGGAGTGTTCCAAGGACGGCAACTAAAAAAAAGCTAAATAGGAATAGGATAAATCACGCACGAAGAATCAGAGAGAAAAAGAAATCGCAGAACACTAACTGAAAGCGTGAACTCAGCTAGGGCGAGGGGAGACAAGTCACTCACTACAGTGCCAAGGAAAGTCCCTTTTGTCAAAGAAGAGAGCTAAGACAAGCTCAAGTCATTCAAGGACGGTCTTTTCCACGAGAAGCTGATGCCAGAACGGCTGTAGCTAACCTAGGAGTTCTGTTGTTAGGGGACCCGGGGAGCAGCCGTCGATTGATTGAAAATGGATTTTTCTTTTCTGAGGTCCCTTTTGGGCTAAAAAGTCCCTTGAGCCGTGGAATCTTTTGTCTTGATTTAGGGGAATAGGCGCATTGATTAGGTTACGTGGTTCAAGCAAGTCGTCGTCACCTTAGCAAGCAAGCTTTCTTTACAAATCAAATAGAATTGAACTATCCTTTATTCCAATTGAAGGTCACTTTCGAGACTGACTAGATTCTCATTAGTAGCCTTATAGAAGGGGACCTAGGTCTGGTCTATCCTTGCCTTCTACTTCTATAATCTGAAGGAGGTGAAAGCTTTTATGGCGCGCCATAGACTGATTGCTTGCTGATGGGGGCATTGATCCAAGGAGAGAGTGATGCCCCTTCGCCCTAGGCCTATCGATTAAGTTCATGAATGTGGGGTATCCTTCCTTTCAAGGAATGACTGACTAGGCTGGAAATGCTTTCTTCTCTTTTTACTAGCCTAGCGATCCTTACTTTGACTTATCCTATCTCCTACTTCCAGCAGGCGGAAAGGGTTCGAAAAAGCAGGGAACTTATAAAGATAGATAGATCTGGTGACTTCAAGGTATATGGACCGTGGATGGTGGCCCAGCGACGTTATCGTCGAAATAGTGCAGCTAAGCAAACTTCTAATGCTAAAGAAAGTGCTTGGGGCAAAGCTAGGAATGAGTCTATTCCGAAGGCGAGCCTCTTTCAAAACCTTGCCTAATCAGCAAGCTTAGCTTCAACTTGACCTAACCTATCTAAATCGAGGAGCGAAGGCACTCCAAGAACTTGAAATCGAAGGGCGGGGAAGGTAGGTAGACCGCTTATTCGGTTCGAGTTCAGTACCGGAACCTCGTAGCCTTTTAGTAATAGATCTGGGATCGCCTTGAAGTACAAGGAGGGTGGGCCGAATGATCATGACAGGCTGATGCGTAGAAGATCGAAGTGATTATGGCAGGTTATTTTCACCAAGAAATGACCCGAAACGCGATCTCTTTGAAATGATTCGTCCTTTGACTTGCCTGAATCACGTTATGTGAATAACGAATAGTCGAGGAAACGGCGTCTTTTATCCTAAATAGAGCTTTTTAAGCAATCAGACTCACCTACTTCGTATGGTATGATCCAGTAGCTCGAAATCGGGCCAATGACGAAAGCAGCCTTTGCCTTATTGAGTTCGAAGAACAGAACAGGAAAGCCAGCACGCTTGGGGAAATAGAAAGAGGTTCTTCGGAAGGCCAACGTTGGGCAGTACGATAACCTCGTAGTCGCATCAGTAACCATTGTGAACGTAGGAGCCCAAAGCCTATCGATCATTGAACTATAGAGTGGAGTAAGGAGTAAGAAAGCGATGTCTTAAGAAGCCTTCTGTCTAGCTCTGCACACGGTGGCTGCTGCATTAAAGAAAGAAAATATTCATTTTCTTTATCAGTTAAGATCTAGTAAGAAAAAGGGAATTGCTTTATCCCGCAAGTAAAGTAAGGAAGATTCTGGCTTAGCTCATTCACTCCTAAACAAGAGAAAGTTGGACATTCGATCACCTACTCCATTGACAACGGATTTCACTACCATTCTCATTTTCGGGCAACTTTCACGCTCTCCTTTGCCACTGCATGACTAGATCAGATCACACAGATAGACAAAAGACAACAAAAGAAGATGAAAATGGCGGGTTTGGGAATAATAAGGAAGAGTCAGCTGCTGACGAGTCTGCTATAAAGAGTTTTTATCACTTTATTCCCGTTGTCGAAAGACCGGGGAAGATAAGCAAGAAGTCTTTGAGCGAAGAAGTTGTCCTTGGATAAGTGCGAGAATATACCTTTCAAAGTAAGTCCCTCAGGTCGGTACTTCCATGGCCATGGTAGCCACGTGTCATTACCCCCATTGGCATAGCTAGACGATCTTCACTCTCTCGATCCCTTTGAAAACCATTTGCCTATCTATTTGATCTGACCAGGTAAATCGACCTATCCCCCAGCGTACCGGAGCTTTTCTACCCGCGGAAGATCTTTTTTATCTTAGTCAAATGATCGATTCATTCCTCAATCGCAGCAGGCAGACCTTCTTAATAATAGATCATTGCAAGCCCTTCTACGCCTATCTTCCCCTCTGCGCCTTGAACAGAAGCTCAAGTGCACGAAGACCCTCTTACTTAAGCAGGTGCTATCACTTAAGAAAATCTCCGGGTCATTCTTCAAGACTACCACCTTCCTTCTCTTCGGGCATTGGAAGATGAATCAACTACTTCCTAGCTAGGAGGACTACCCTCTATATTGACTTCGCTACTGAGACCACTTCCAAGTAAGAGCGCAAGCCGACCATACCATCTTTGCTGCGGAGGAACCTACATGTGAAAAAAGAACCGATCATCCGGAGAAAGCCTTGGGAAGGCTTGCTGCCTATGCCAGATGCTCCTTTCTTTGGAACTACTAGTTCGTCTTGCCTATGAAAATAGAATAGTCAAACAAGGTTCCTGGAGACCGTGAAAAACTTTCATCTGATGGGCATATCTCTGTATAGAAATAGAAACCGGGACTTTACCCGGGTGGGGAACATCTCAATGGAAATCGGGCGATCCCATGAAGGAAAGGGGCATAGAGGCGAGGGACCATACCCTGCCAGATCTACTCGTGTGGTCAGCCTATGACACATACTTTAGGACGAATTCCTGGTCATTCCTACCATTTGTTCTCATCATGCCATTTTGACCACCTTGCGAGGAGAATCCGCTTTCTATAGATACCCCACCAGAGAGGCGCTTGTTCAAGCTTCACAAATCATGCTTTCAAACTTGCCGCAGTTCTTCTAAGAAAATCATCGATAGTAGACCAAGTTAGATGGGAATCGCCTCTACAAAGCTTTTTGACTTATAGAGACTTAGTCAACTCATAAAGGATGCGTTGAGGCCCGAGCCCTTGATACGTAGCTGGTCTTTAGCTAGTTTCTAATCTTTTGACCCTTCCGTGGTAAACAACTATAGGAAGTATTCTCGGGACTGGACTGCTCAAGGTGTTACCTGCTTGAATTGCTTCAATAACAACCAGATGGGGCACCTTTTAGGACACATGCGAACAATCCAACTACTACCTCTACTCGATTTTCGTATGCTATTCTCTTCCCAACCCAACCGTCCTCAGTAGGGCTCACTCACTATCTATGCCGGATGCTCTTTGGTGCTACCTTCCCGGTTAGCCCTGCCTACTATTGAAATAAAATAGAAAATCGGATTCCAGGGATCACCTAAAACATCGTTATCAAGGTCAGTCTTCCACCCCTTCCCCGAAACGAAAGCCTCAATGCCCTTACCCACCTCACCTGCCTTTGGCTATATTGAGCTTGTTCATAAGCTTGGACAGTTCTCCTTCCTTGGACATTCTGTTCATCCGACCACCGCTCTTCCTCGTTAACTCACGGATGGAATATCACAACAAAAACCTTTGCCGGCTCCTTACTACTACTTGAACCTTACCTACCCGAGACACAACCAGACTTGCGTAGGAACATCGACTGGTCGGGGCTAATCCGCCCCCAAGTGTGTGACAGGCCATGTTTATCACCGGTTTGTCAGTTGTGGTTCCCGTTGAGTTGAGGCAAGCTTAGCCACCAGCCCCCTTCCAACTACATAGGAAACTCTTGCTTGGGGAGAGTCAATCTAGTTACCGGGGTAGTGAGACCAATAGGGAAAGATAAGAGGGAGTATGTGAAAGATCCATTTACCCAGACGGTGTGCGACAAATGAGTTGTCGGGCATGGGAGAAAGGGCTTGAGTGGGGAGTGAAAGGTTAGTTTCGCTTTCCTGTTGAGGTTTTTTCCAAGTCCATTTGAGCTGTCCCCTTTCTCCTCTATGGATTGCGGGTCAGTTACTATATGGAATTCGTATTCACCGGCTGGTATGCCTTCTTGCTTTCACTCATACCTTCGCTTCGATTCGGCAAGGATCTTTCCTCCCTGAGATCGAATTCCGTATTCACATGGATTTGCCATCGAGGACACTCATAACTACAGGCAATAACCTACTTCACTGGTACAGGAAGATATGAAATATCTGGCTCGGCAGCAACTTATCCTTCTATATTCCATATCACCTTCGCTTGCATTCCCTGAGACTGATAACAACGTAGCTTACTTAGCTCAATTACCCATCCGCTTCCTTTGAACATGGATTTTACCCAGATACCTTTGAACGTTATCAAAGCACTTTCTGAGCGGAAAACCTAGCAATCTCGGCAAACTTTTTCATGCCTTGGACAGCCTCTTCGGCTGCTTGAACTACTTACTATCAGGCGAGCAACAACTACATTTCCTAATTCAAACCTATCTTGAGAAAGCCAATCCTAGGCTGAAAGGAGAGGGACAGGCCCGGGAAAGCAGAAGAGAAGAAGAACAGGATATCCCTCCATTACGAGAGGCAGTCACAAGCAGTGACTCAGTGAATCAAGCAGCCAGTCTCGCCGCAGTCAAGCACTCATTAGTCCGTTGTTCTTCTTGCCAACAGCTTCGCTTCTTCCTTGATGACCTCATGACCTCTTCTGTTCTGGAACTAACCGAAGTACAAAGGAGTAGTATTCCACCCGGCAGCTTCAAGGGGGGATGGATTCCACCAGTTAGTTAGCTGGTTCCAGTTAGCTTCGAGGAGGGGCAGCATTTGCGGATTCCCCAGAATAAGCTTTTGAATCAGAGATCTCAGCACTATGAGAAGTTCCTTTTGGATCGCTTGCCTCAAATCTGCCTAGAGAAAGACTTTAGAGTTTGACATAGCTGATGGTAGTAGATTGTACATGAGGGAGGTTTAAGCCGTTTGAACGAGTTGACGAGTGGAAGGAACGAAGTGATCGAGAGCAGAAGGAGTTGGATAGACACCAACCACTATATTATATACGACATGCTCAGATCTTTCTGTATCAAAGCCAGAAAGCAATCAACCGAGCAAGCTAAGATGAATCAGAGAAGTTCCTCGCCTCGGAAAAGAACTGAAGAGATTGGATGATCTGTCTCAGCTCAAAGAAAGATAGAGCATTCTAGTCGTGATCCCCTGAGCTTCTTTCTAAAAGTCTGTGGTTTTATCTATGTCCATGTATGAGCTGCATCTCATTGAATGTTAATGGAGGAGCGATCCCCTTCTGACTCTGAAACCGAGATGACATCCTACTCGCGGTCAAAGCATTGATGATCCCCTCTTCTTCTTTATGATCTTGTAAGATCCTTGATTCATTCAACTGAAACAGAAGCTACGGGCCCGAGGGTACGAGGTGAAGGGGGTCCCTATTCATGAGCAGATGCACCAACCGCATTTCATGAGATTGGAATATAGGGATTGGTCCCTTTGATACTATAGATCTCTCCCCCAATCAACATTTTTAACCGCTACGCTACCTTTTATTAAATAGAAACCTCGCTTCTTTCGTTCCATCTATGATGTCTCCTTGAAGTCAGTATCGACGCTTGACGCTACGAATTGAATAGTCTTTGAGAATTCCCTTTGTTTGTTCAAACTTTGATAACCTAACCCTCGTTCGATAGAACTAACCAACCTTCCCTAAAAGTGGAGGTAGGAGATCCAGTTAACGAATAGGATACGGCTGTAGCTGCAAGGAGGAATGCTTTCTCGGAAGCTCTTTCTTAATCTGATAGAAAGTGGTTCCTTATTCTCGGCACCTATCAAAGTCATGTAATCCCTGTGTACTTGTTATCGAAGCAGCACCCTTTTTGAAATTCTCTGAGCTCGGTCAAAGATAAATAAAATTCGAAATGAGCGCACCGAGAACGACAGAAACCTGACCGGAAGTCCCCCAAAACTATAGTAACTTCACTATTCGGCCCAGCAGGACCTCCCCTTTCTGAAGGAATCCCCAAGCCGAGTCTGGTCGCAAAAAAGTATGTCCGGCAGATGAAAGGCAAAGGAGTTGCCCTTTCTGTACCTCCAATCCAAATAAAGCTGACTGTATCTCAGCCTAAGTCGAGAAAGCTTGACGATGACTTTGTCTTTAAATTTAAAAAGAGAAGGTTGGCATTATCTTTGCCCATGCCTTAAGGGCTGGACTAGAACTTCCCCCAATCACCGTCCCTGAAGAGGCAGACATGACAGACAATCTAAATTACTGCCCTTACCACAGACGTCTGGGTCACACTCTCGAGATCTGCTACACTTTGAAGTCGTGGATTCAGAATCAAATCCATCAGGGGAACATTGTCCTTGCTCAAAATTTCTACAAAGATCTTTTACGCGCAGAACCCAGCACCTGTAACATGGTTGGCTTCGGGAGCGACTCAGATGAAGAGCTTAACTTCCCAGAAGAAGAAGAAGAGCCTAAGATGGTAGACCAGATGCAACTCATTCATAAAAAAGAAGATACTACCCGAGCGTCAACCCCCAGTAGCCAAGGACAAAGGAAAAGAAAAGCAGATTGAGATTGAAGAGGATGCCATCCCTCAGCAAAAGAAAAATCCTTCAATGCCGGAAAATAATTAATATCTTTTCCAATTTCAAGAAACTTCCAGCCCTGCTCAGCATATTTGACGTCCTATGCATGTAAAAAAAAAAGGCTAAGGGACATTTGGATATATACCTTGCAACATCCTGAGCTATACAAGCAAGCCTATTTCGCTGAAATTAATATGAAGGAGGTGCTTTATGCTCTGCACACGGCTTCGATCACTTTCATCGATAAAGATCTTATACTGGGGACTACAGAGCACAATAGGCTCCTGTATGTCACAGGCACAAGTGATGGTGCAAAAGTAAACCGTATCTTGCTTGATTGACCCCGGGTTTTCAGTCAACCTGATGACGCTCAGGATACTCTGGAGCCAGGCCATAGATGTCCAGCACTTGGCCCCCGAAAATATAATAAAAAAAGGTTTCCATCAGCACAGTCAGCAAGCTCTTAGATTTATTATCTTGCCCCTGAAGCTGGCCAGTTTCCAGTCAGAGGCGAAGTTCTACATTATCAATGCCGACACGTCTTACAAGGCACTGTTCGAGAGGCCCTGGTTGCACAACTATTATGTAGTCCCGTCTACTCTACACCCGTGCATGAAGTACATGTAAGATAGCCAGGAATAAAGAATAGATGGAGACATCCAAGCCTTTAGTGTCCACGAAATCCAATATGAGGACACTAGAAATTTTCTTGATCCCAACACTTTGGTAACTTTCACAGGCCCCCAAAATGGAGCGGTGATTAGAAAGAAGAAGGTTACTAAAACAAAGAAGATAGAAGTGACTCAGCTTCCCATCAAAGCCCATCTTTGAAGTGTGATTCGGAATTTTCAGATGACGAAGGAGATGCAGCTATGGCTTATTCTGGAGAGTCAGGAGAATGGAACAGGGAACCCATGTTGTCAGAAAAGACCTAGTTTTGGGGGAATCTTCCTCCGAATCCGAAGAAGATGTCACTACATTGTCCCCCCAAAGCCCTAAACAAGAGGTTTCATCAGAGAATGATTCATCTAAGTCGAAACCAGAAGAGGTCTTAACACGAATCTTTGAGCAAGTGGCTACAGACCAAGTCTCAAAAGAGGTTTCCGAGCTTAAAGACGCTCTCCCAGAGCTGGAAGATAGAGGGCAAGCTACTATCGATAAACTAGTAGAAGGTAACCTGAGTATAGATCAAGAACCCAGGCCAACCTACGCCTTTTCTTTACCATCACTTCCTTCTCACTTGATATTTTTTTCTGCTTTTATGTGCAATCTAAAGTTGTGTGTTGTTTAGATCCCATTTTTTTGGTGACAAAGCCTGACTTCGTGAAATGCAGCTCGAACCGCGACACTGTCTTTTGAAAAAATATTATCAAAGGGCGAAGCCTTGCTTTCAGGTCTCTCTTCACTTCCAGACAAAAAGATAAAGAAAAATTGCGTATATGATCATGGTTTGCTATCTTTCCGAAGATACCAAGCTGAAGAACAATTGGACGTCACCCTCCTGAGCTATGAAACCCATAGACAATGGCTTTAGAGAGAAGCTTTGATTTAAGACAAGACAGTAAACTAGCTGGCTTTATAAAAAAACTTTCTTTCTTCGAATTTCAAAGATAACAACCAATGATCTCGCATTTTTATTTATCTGACAGCGATTAAGGAGAAGTTTTTTCTCCAAAGGCGTTCAAACTAGAGACCGACTAATCGCCTCCCTCGGGAAACGGGCTAGGGGGGAAGATTGTTCATTCGGGTCGGAATCCAAGCAGACGAAATTGGATGAGGGAACAACATCAAATCCAGTTGCTCCGGAATCCGTCTCTGAGGCCTTCCTTGAGAAAGAACTTCCCATAGTGGATACTCCGGAATCTCTATTACCGGACATAGAGGCGGAAACTCACCAACTGACGCTGGCTGAATATGATTCTAATTTGCCTCTGGAAACCGACTTCATTTCTTCATATGAGAGAGAAATGTACATTATATATTTATATGACAGAATTGATGAAACATGCTTATCAATTGTTGAGAAATGTGGGATACTCCTTCCAGAGAATTATAGTGTTTCGGAGTTAGCCAGGTTTGCCCTTTACGACGAAGTGACAAATGTGGACGTTCTTAATGATATTTTTTAGTTCCATTGTCCGGTCTCTCAAAGGAAGAAAGATGGGAATGTCAAACAAAGGAATCGAAAGATGAGTAGTTCCTTTGATGAGGGGCCCCTGGTCAGGGAGAGCAAATAGGAGTAGTTGATTCAGACTACCACGTGCTGGTATTGTTACGACTCACTTGGGACATTCCATCTTTATACGTGGCCGGGCTGCTACTAGTAGGCTTCTAAGCTACGGGAATTTCCTTGAGGAAGAAAGAAAGGCAGTGACCTCTGTTTCAGTCGACATCCGCTATGGTGACCGAGCCAGTGCCAGTTGACTCAGGATCGACGAATCCCACAGGAACTGTCTCAGAGACAGCTACTTCGACTTCTCTACCTTCAGTTCCACCAGGTTTGTTTTGCCGCCTCCGGGCCGGCGACAACCACCGAACAGGCTCTCCTACGGATGTCATGAACTACCTGCGAGGTATGAATGGCAAGATTGAGAATATTGTTACTGAGATGCAGTCGATTAGAACGACCGTGACCACTCAAGGAGGACCGCGGTTGGACAATCTTGAAGTGTTGCAAGGACCTCCAGCGGCTTTTTAAAGTTGGCTGCAGGCTCCACCTTCGAAGGCAACAGGGCCTTCACTACAACCAGGAGTTCCGGTCCATTCCGTAGCTCCGACATCCCAACACGCTGAGGGTTCCTCTTCAAAGGTTTACCCTCAACCTCCTAAAGTCCAGAAAGAGCTTTCTTCCCCGCCCTAACCCCCATTCATGAGGGGCTTGACTCAACGGATCTCTGTGGCCCTTGAAAGAGCCGGCCCAGGAGCCTACGTTTTGGCGTCCGCTTCAAAGTATACTTTCGTCTTTTCCTCTTCCCTTGCTTTCGGTAAGCGAGTAGGTGTAAAGGCTGTATTTGCTGTAGCGGTAAGGGCGGAGCAAGCAGTAGTTTCAGTTACGGGTCAGGGGCTGGAAGACGAGTGGGTCTTGCAGAGCCTCCTAGCATTCATATGAAAAGCACTAAGTATTCCCTGCCTGCTCAGATGCGTCAATCCGCCTATCGGTATCCTTTTCCTGGAAACTAAAATCTTTCAAGCAAGCAGTAGTCATAGGCATCTTCATACTCAAGCCATCAATCGACATAGTAGTTAAGCAAGCAAAGCCAGTCCGACCTTCCCTCTCTCCTATAAAAGTAATTAAAACTATTATAGCGAAAAATAATGGGCATATCATGAGAGAAAGAGTACCAGCTCCAGCAGTTCCAGCTTCTACTCTTCCTCCCGTTGCTGCTTGCTTGCGCGAACCTCCTACTCGTATTAATGATCAAAATCCAAGCCGGATACGAGTATTAGTATTCATAGGCAAGCCCGCTCGCCACAAGAAAGCCCTTCCCCATCGAGTCGAGTAGCCTCGAATAGCTCTCTTCTCCCTCTTTCCTTTCGCATACTCCTCTGTCCTTTGTCCTTCTCCTCCGAGCAGTAGCAGCAGCTGGAGAGTCGGTAATTCAATTGGGATAGTAGGGGGACGGTGCTTCGGGTTAGCACTCTCTCTTTCCGTCGGTGAACAAGTATCATTCGTTTGGCCGGCCCTAAATCAGCATTGAAATTCTTTTTTTCCATGTTTGCTTTTGACAAAGTGGTTCTCAGTGAGTTCAATTTAATTTCATCGAACCTTTACTTACTCTCCTTTATTTAGCGAAGAAATCAATGGTAATAGCGCACAATAGCGGAAGAGATCAATAGCAATGATCGAGCTTCCGAAGGAATCAAGAATTTAATACCCAAAACTTAGAGGTTATGGGCTGGCTTGACATTCATAGCTCTGTTAGCGTCATCGTCATAGAGGCTAAGTCCTTAGAGACTTCTCTTTCCCCAGCCATAAACTGATCAGGAGAATAAGGTAAAGGTATTCCCGGTGAGCCGTTAGCATAGTTCGTTGAACGCTCGCACTGAGACTGTTACACAGCTAATTTAATAGAAAGATGATAGATTTAGATTTTTTCATTTTCGGGTTCATGAGCTTCATTCTAGAGCTTTTAGCCGAGTGGTAAGAAGCAAATTCGAAGGGTTGGTGGTAACTAACTGAGCCGAAAGGCGAACTTAACGACCGCGGGTTGGTCAGATCATTTCATTAATTGTTGCATGAAATTCGATCTACTTTTATCAATCATAAAATAAGAAAGTGACTAGTTTTACAGCGGATCCTGCTCTATGAAAGCGGCATGACAAAAGTCAATTCAAGACCACTCTGGCTGGAAGCACTCAATTCGATACCATCGGTTGGAAACACTAAATGGGTTTATCCTATATAAATAAGGTAGTCGCCTGTTTACAGAAGAGATAGGAATCAAAAATCAATAGCTTCACACGCCTTTTCCGCTATTTCTTTTCTTTCTTTTGTTCCTCGATCTCGAGATCTCTCATACATATTTTGTTACATTCCAGAATCCTTGTACCTAGGTCCCAGGCTGCCTCATAATAGGTACTGCAAACAGCCGTGTTGGTTGGTTAGACGATCATGCAAGTAGAGGATCGGGGAATAGCCTTCCGGGAAAGCAAGAAAGATTCCGGATAGATGGAATTCATGGTTCGAATTGGCTCAAGCCTATCAGAGAAAGAAAAGGAAGAATTTCTTTCTTTGCTTAAGGAGTTCATTGATGTGTTCGCATGGTAGAAATTCAAGAAGGCAGCTCGTCGGAAAAATATCCTAAATCTCGTGAACTAATAGAAGTTCAGTCTGCTCCCCCGAAACTAGAAGACGGCGGTCAAGCAACGGTCGACGAGCTGGTGGAAAAAAATCTTGGCACAAGTGAAGAACCAAGGCCTGTGTTCATCAGTGCTAACCTATCTGAAGATGAAAGGGAATAATATAAAGAGTTCTTGATGCAAAATAAAAAGATCTTCGCCTAGAGTTACAAAGAAATGCCTGGGCTTGACCCACGAATTGCAGTGCACCACTTAACTATAAAAAGCGATACTGCTCCCATCAAGCAAGCTCCCAGACGGCCCTGAAATCCTCCCGCTTATCATCACTAAGATTGATAAGTTATTAAAGGTTGGCTTTATCAGAGAAGTCAAAGACCCCAAGTGGTTAGCCAGTTTATGGCTCAGCCTCGAGTTGAACACTGGGAGGCTGTTATGCATGCGATATTTGACGAAGACACCGGGCCAGGGCCTTTTATACAAGGCTAATAATCATCTCAGAATTGAAGTGAAGGATTTTCCGATGCAGACTGGGCCGGGTCCCCTAGTGATCGAAGATCCACCTCCGGGTATGAGTTCTTTGTTGATGGTAATCTCATCTCATGGAGAAGTAAGAAGCAGACCGTGGTTGCCCGTTCGAGTGCGGGGGCTGGGTGTTCCTCCTATCACTGGCCGCCTAGGTTCTAGTATAGAGGGAGGAGGCAAAAGGAATTCACGATGTTTGCAGCTAAAGGGCAGCAGTTCCTCATTAATCTACCTTCGCTTCGATATAAGAAGCAACAAACTACCTGTCTGTGCCCAAGTTATTGGATACAAGACAGCTCGTTCCACTTGGGAGGCTCTTGACAGGGCTTATACCTCCCAGACCAATGCTCGATATTACCAGATAAAGCATTACCTTTTTAATATTCGCAAAGGTTCATATTCCATTACGGAATATATGGATCGTATCCGCAGGCTCACAGATGAACTATCTCTTATTCAACAACCAATGAGTGATCGATAAATTATTGGTTGTGTTCTTGACGGACTTGATCTTGATTATGATGTGGTTGTTAATACAGTACACACCATGTCCACCACATCCTCTTTTGAAGAAATCTAAAGTATGCTTCTCAATCGTGAAAAACGATTAGAAGTATATCACCATACCTCTCAAGATCGGTCCACTACTGCTCTTCTTGCTTCCAACAATCGTGATGCTAATCGTGGTTATAATAACCGTGGCACGAATCGGGGTCGCAGCTATAACAGTGGTCGTGGAAATGGCCACAACCATGGTCGAGGAAATGGTCGCAACACTAATCGCACAACTTTTAACAGAAAAAATCACTCAATCATTATTGCGTAAATAAGTGGTTATCTTCAAGAGAGGAAAGAGAGAATCGAAAAACCACCGCCCCGCGCTGATTTATTGGCAGAAAATCCAATATCAGAAGATTTATTAGTATCTGAAGAACTGCCAGATGAGAAAGTATTCGTAGCAGAAGCCTCTTACTGGGTGATGTTTTTTGATGGGTCTCCAAGAAAAAGAGAAGATAGAGCTGATAAGAGAAAGGTGAAAAGGAAATCTGCCTGAGTATTCTGAAAAAACTGGTGTTGGTATTGTTTTCATGTCTCCAGAAGGGGAAGTAGTTTCATTCTCGTTTAAGTTGGTATTCGATTGCACGAACAATGTGGCCGAGTATTCAGCACTATTGATTGGTCTCGAACTCGCAATATTGGCAGGGATACGAAAGCTCCCCATGTTGTAAGTGGTTGGGGGATTCACTTCTAGTGCTGTCTTAGATTGAAGAAAGTTTCAAAGTTAAAGAGAATCGTCTGAAAGCCTATTGGTTGAAGGCAATGAGATTGATGGGAATGTTTGAAGAAGTACGAATTGACCATGTCTCTCGGTCCAAGAAAAGTAATGCTGACTCTCTGGCTACGATTGCTTCTAAGATCAAAATGAATGACACAAAAATGGAAAAGGATATAAAGGTGGTCAAGAGAACTATACCTACTTCCTTCCTTGATGTCAATTTGATAGAGATAGCAGAGGTCTTCGTAGCAGAAGAGAACGTAGACTCAACCGAGGGGCCGAAGTGGTTTGAACCGATGTGGGACTACTTAGCAAAAGGGGTATTGCCACAAGACAAGAATGAAGCAAGAAATATCATAAGACAAGCTCATAGGTATGCAATCTTGGCGAACAGACTGTATCGAAGAAGTTTTTTTGGGGGGTATTAATGAGATGTGTTACGAAAAGACAAGGGGAGAAGATTATGAGAGAGGTGCACGGAGGTGATTGCGGGGAAGATCAGAGTCAAGGAAGACTGAAAGGGAAAATAATTCATCTCGGATACTACTGGCCAAGACTGAGCAAAGACTGCATCAATTATGTCAAAAGGTGTCGGGTGTGCCAGTTGCATTCGAATCTAGATCGACTCCCAAAAATCCCCCAACGTAGGGGACTTTGCGACCTGGCCCTTAGAGATGTCCTAGGACGAACTACAACACAATTCTTATTACGGGGCCAATATGTACGGCACGGGCGTGCCACTCATAATAAAGCTTGACGAGGATTCGCAACTCGAGATGTTCTCATTTATTCTATTTGCTGGCCACTCTCCTGTATCAAAATCTGTAGTTTCCCACCTTTTACATTACAGTCTCAATCAGAGTAACAGGCCTTAAAGGGGCTTCTAACGGGCAAAGAAAAGAAAGACCTCTACACATCCACTCCTTTATGCCTTCTTTCCGAAGATTCATTCCTTTGGCACGGAACCTTCACCCAATCTTCAACCAATGGAACTAGGTCAGGCATACTTTGTTTGATGGCTGAAGCATCCCTTTCTCTTATAAATATAAAGAAGACCGTTCGAAGGTTGGATTTACTTGCTTGCCTAGTGTCACAGAACTAGGTCAGCTGCTGGTGAGACAGTCTAATCTATTACTTTCTGTCCTTCTCTTCTAAGCAGGAATAAGTCTTAATCCATTTAAGGAGCGAGTAAGCCCTGGTTCTTTTCTCCAATGGTTGAGCATTCTCTTTCTTATACGAAATATTTCGCGTTATTGATTATCTTTTTTTTTCTAATAGTCTAACTGCCATGGTAACCAAGATCCATATATATGAAAACAAAAATGAGAATACGAGACAGGATTCAATCCATCAGTATGTAACCCCCACTGCTCCCTTAGTGCTAAAATTTCTCTGTATGCCTGGGTTTTCCCCCTTTGTTCGCGACCACAAAAATAAAAATAATGGAATTGTAGTTTTGTTTTTCTAGTCCCATGAATCTCCGACGATTCCCCTCTGACCACCTACTCTACTAACACATAACCTTAATGATAAAATCTAATTTGATTTCTCTAAGTTATAAGTTATGTTAGGTTCTTAGTAGCCATTAGTTTCTCTAATGTTCTCCGTCCGCGCTGTTAACCTTCTACCTCCAAATATCTTTGTTTAACCCCTAGGCAAGTTTGATTCCGCATGGATAAATTAAAAAAAAAATGGTCAGCCGTCTTTGTGGCTCCTGTTGCTGCTGTTGGTTTTTCATTACGTATATATGAGGGGTATTATCATCTTATTCCCTAAAGGGTAGGTATATATGAGGGGTATTATCATCTTATTCCCTAAAGGGTAGGTATATATGAGGGGTATAAGTAACCAGGGAAGAGTGAAGCAATAAAAGGAAGGTTAGGTTAGCGACGGGAAAAGGTCATCTATAAACTGCACTAAATAAGCAAACATCACTGAACACAGAATAAACTAAGAAAACGGAATAAGCAGAAAGAAGAAACCCTCACCATCCCAGGCGGATTGTTGGTGAGGGGAGTCTGAATCTTGGAGCATTTGCCTTTTGGGGGTGACGTATGCCGGGGATGTATGACGAATCCCGCCTGCATCTTCACGACTGGTGTAAAGGGCGTGATGCAGCCAGCAAGCTCAATGCTTGGTCTCGGGAAGCGGGTTCGCTACCTAGCCCCCGACGGCGAGTCGAGAGCCCCCGAGTCCTTTGGGCGGAATCATTTTCTTTGTTGATCACTTGTGCTTTAGGAAGCTCCTGTAACTGCAAGCAATTGAGCTGTGTTAAGCATATCGTGATTGTCGGTTTGTGATCGGTCGGGTCGCTATGGGGACCCCTCAGTCGGCTTGCCACTCAACTGAGCCACTCTCCCTGGACGGTGAGGAAGGCTACTCCTCATCCCCGACTCTCAGCGGGGCCTCTGTCTCTCTATCTAGCCCGTGATATCGACCTCCCTTTTCATAGAAGGGGAAAGATCTTCTCCGTCGTAGGCGACGGAGGGTGTCGCCTAGAGGGTTCCTCAATCCAGAGAAGAAAGGAACCTCTTCATATACGAGAAATTGTTACGTTCAGTTTCCTACAGCAACCCACACACTAGCCATCTCTCTCGAAGAAAGCTCCAGCCCTTTCATAAGGCACTCAACGCATTCAGGCACTCCCGAACATTGCTCTTTTGGTCTTTCTATACCGGTAGCAGCCCTTTTCTCATCCACATCTCCGTTACAGCTCACCGCTTATGCTGATGCCGCCCTATTACGTAAAGGCAGGCTGCCCTGACTTGACTCCCGATGCTCTACTACATAAGTAGTTCTTCCTTCCTTTCCTTTGGTGGATCGAGTGAGGGAACTAAGCCCTCCCCTAGTTTTGACCTAATGAGCTTTCTTTACGAATTATTTTTTATATTCGATTGTGCTAAGCGATAATAATTCCTTCTCTCAACCTCAAAATTTATTGACCCGTAGACATAGACAATTGGGGCTTTTAGCACCCTTTTCCTTCCGTTCGGTGAATCAACCTTGGCATTACCTAAATGAAATATCCAATTCATAGAGAAAAATGACTCCGCGGATTGGCTCCCTTTCTTAACCTCGCAATGAACAAAATGAGACGTTTGCTTGCTTCACCGCCAACAAACAGGCCCACTAGGATGCTCTCTTGGAGTGGGTATGGGATAGGAGGCCTATACATCCACTTTCATAGCGTAGCTGGTGTGTTACTGGAATAACTGCTGTATTACTTTGTATTGTCTCTTAGCAACACCTTATCAAGTAGTTGTTCTTTTAAGCTTTCCTTTGTGTTGTGACTTCTTTCTTCTCTACAAATGGTAGAGCCACAGGTCAGTGGAGCAGGTGTATCGTTTTCATAGCAGGTTCATTGCAGGCATAGCAGTTTATGGCTTTTCTAGCTGCTTTCTATATAATATAGTATAGGAGGAGAACGCTTTCTAGCTATAGAGCAGTTATATGACTTTCATAGCGTTTAGTAGTTGTAGGGATAGGTAGCTACAAGTAGTGCTTGAATGGAAAGACTCTTTTGAGTTGTTTTCTAAAAAGAAGAAGTGCTTGAAACATAGCTAACCCTTATTAAGGCAAGAGTGCTTGAAGAGAAAGCTACCCAAAGGAGAAGCAGTATACGCAAGGTCTAAGCCTTACATAGTTGTCTTTGTCTCCTTGGTACCCCTCCCTCTTATTCTTCCTCTGTAATAGCTGCCTCGCTAGCGAAGAGTCTTCCAAGCCCTGAGCGCGCTGAGTGCTTAGCACTGAATTAATAGCATCACTTCTACCACTTGCATAGCATATCGGTAGTAGCTACAAGACAAAAAACTAACTCAAGAACGCAAGAGAAGTGCTTTTTGTAGAGCTACAAGAAAGCATCTACTAAGCTAACCATCTAATCTAAGCAGTAGTATCTCAACTCAAGGAATAGCTTTCCCGCAAGAGGAAAGAGCATCTATCTACACAGTTAGCTGCCCCTACTTTGGGATATTGCCTTAGCTAGGTTGGCTCCTAGGCTACAGCAACTGTACAACAGGCGATGTTATCAGCGATGCCTCGCAGCATGGAATGTTATTTCTTCTTCTCTTAACCCTTCATCACCTTCTCTCACTGCCGCTCTTCCTATTATTATATTATTTCCTACATCATGTAG
Source organism: Fraxinus excelsior (assembly GCA_019097785.1). Taxonomy (NCBI): domain Eukaryota; kingdom Viridiplantae; phylum Streptophyta; class Magnoliopsida; order Lamiales; family Oleaceae; genus Fraxinus; species Fraxinus excelsior. The sequence continues at coordinate 195,802 of JAGHKM010000418.1, forward strand.
GAATATCTACATCGTCCTAATCGCCTTAGGACTCCCCAATCTTTCCGAGAGGCCTCTCACCCAGAGTTCGCCTTCTTTCACTCTGCCTATGCCGGCTTAATTAGTCATTTTCCATCTGTATCTTATATACATATACTCTACATGGAATAAGACTCCGGAAACTACGGTTGCTTATCTGCCTCTATAGGGGGTGTTTCCTAACTGAACTGATTGGGTTGGCAAAGCCTTTCCTCAATTGGAAATTGGATGGTCTTTCATGTCGGTCAGAGGAGAGCTCGAGGAGATAGCAGTCGATACACTATGGATGATTCGGCCAAGAAACCAGTATGTGGGACGCGAAATGTCAGGCATATTATGAGGCAGGCTAGTTTGGAATAGCCCGCTGAGAGCTCTGAGGCGCAAGCAGCTTCTCTTTCAAATCCAAGATCTAGGACGACAGTTGCATAGATGGCTCAGAAAAGTGAATACCTGTCTTAATCGCTAACCCGGGATCGAATAGGTATCTTGCGCTGTCACATAAAGGACTACTACTTAATGAAATGAAATTGAAGCGAGCCAGTGAATTCATATGCAGAAGACTACACTACGGATGAGAGCGCCGTTCATTCATATTAAGACATGGGGAACTACAAGAAGCGATAAGGAAAGGGCGAAGAACAAGCCCCCAATTTCTTCTATTCGGATAAGAAGTCAGCCACTTACTTAACTGTGAACACCAACAGCATACGAGAGTCTGCAGCACCAGAGTCTTCACCTTCGCGAGTTCACAGCCCGGGCGGCAAGGAAGAGTGACTGAGCAAGCAGCGCGGCATCCTGTTGGCCAACCAACTTCCTATTATCTTAAAAGAGAACATCCGCGTTTGACTGAGAAGCATTCGACGACGAGAGCTGGTGGCAAAGAGGCATCTTTTTCCATTATCTTGACGGGAGAGAATGGTACTTCTTTCTTGTCGTGGAGAAGTCACTTCCAGCCTTACAGTAAGGGTCATAGGCCACTAGAAGTAGTTGCGCTTTAATTGAATTCCGAGGTTAAGTGTGCTTTCGAACTTTTTAGTTGGACTTATTCCAATGCTTCCAATGAAGGAATTATTATCGCTTAGCGCTTGTGCTAAGGAGTGAAACAGCTTGACCATAGGGAAAGGAAGACAGGGATGAGAGATTGAGAGCGGATAGCCGTAAAAAGAAAGAAGAAAGCATTTTCTGCCTTATTGAGTAGGGGCGATAACGAGCCTTATTGATTTGGGGCGAGCTAGCCACGCGGTCTTCCTTATAAGTTAAGTCAACTATTATGTCTGAGTTACCTTCCCTAAGCTCTTTATTATCTGCTCTCTTAGTCCTGCTGCTAGCTGTTAGCGGTTAGCTCTTTGCTCTTAGCCACTTGCTCTTTGAGGGAGGGTTAGGTCTGAAAAGCATGGGGCTGATGAACAAAGCCCTTATGGCAAGAATGGGCTGGAAATTAGTAACTGAACCTGATTCCCTTCTTGCCATAAAAGCCTCGATTCTGGGAAGCAAGTATCTGAACAACTCCTCTTTCTTCAATTGTGAAGCAAATTCTAAGTCATCCTATACTTGGAGAAGCATTCTCAAGGGGAAGGACATCCTAAAGATGGGAAGCAAGTATCTGAGGGTAATTTGGAATGGGCAAAGAGCAAAATTCTGGCTTGACTATGCTAACTCCTTCCTTCCCTCTCTGAGGATAAAGAGTTAGAAAGGTAAAGGCCTTCCCTCTATTCCTTCTTAAGGTCTATCAGAGTTTCCTTGTTCTCGTTAGCTCATATTTGAGAAGGCTAGATAGAAGGAGTTGAGTGTTAAGGCATTCCAAAGTAGGTACCATAGTTTCGTTTCTTTCTACAAAGTTCTCACTGAACCTAGCTCCTACTCCTTCTCTTATCCTAGCTCGTCGTTGGTCCTTTTGACATAAGATTCTCAGCCGCTCAAGAGTCAAGAGACTGACTATCTCTCTCTTTATTTATACGCAATATCTTCTCCAATGATAAGTAGCAGAGTGACTACTGATTTCCGCTCGTCGTTCCTCTCTTGTTAGTGTACTCGTGATCTTGTATATATAAAGACTCGTGCAAGAGCGCTTACGTTAGCTCGTAGCTATTGTATGCATGGTGATGACTCGTTTCATTTCTTAAATGGAATTTATTCACTACCTATTAAGATATGCCTATGCCTGGCTCTTCAATTTCATTCTCATACCGGGTATATTTGATTCTGATTGTCTTCCCGGTGCTTCCTCGCTGCCTATAATAATCAATCCTTAGAATCCGGTCAAGACCAAGACCGGTCTTTTCGTATGATTAGATCATAGCTAGCGATCGTCCAATACGCATGTGTTAAACATATAGACAGTCGTGTTTGTCCGATATGCATGTGTTAAGCAGATGAATCTTCTTATTGCTTAGCTACAGCGTAAGAGCTTAAGCCTGTTCTTAGCAGTAATCTCAAAGCCGGGTTGATAGAATTCAGTGCCAAGGAAAAGACTTTGAGAGAAAAGGGCCACTCGACTCCTAGTTGTTCTGGATCGAAAGACCAGTTGGCTTTTCCTGCGGCCAGGCATAAATTAGTAAGTACTTTCCTCCAATATCCTTAAACCCGAAAGGCTGGTCTGACTTCATCGCCCGGTCAGTCCTCGAACCTTGATTCATCTAGTTTTCTCAGTCACAGGTTGGAAATCGGCTTTAAGCGAAAATCCCGGCCTTTCTTTATGATCCCTTCTTATGAGAATCATGAATTCCAGCTCAGCTTCATCCCCTCTGGAAAAGAAAGAACACCCCCCTTTTCCTTGACAGGAAATAGGCTTCTTCAGCCTGAAAAGCTCTTCTTATCCCACCTTTAACCTACCCCGCCTGACGCCCTAATCCATTCCTTCGCGCTATTGCTATAGCTTAGGTAGGGGCTCTTCACGCTTCCTTCCCCGATACTCCAACATTTTCCTATCCACCGTTGTAGATGTTCACCCGGCTATCCAAGAAGTCCAAGGTGCATAAGTCTGCTCCTCGATAAAAGCTATCCCCCTGCAGGTCCCGTTCCCAATCTCTCGTCTGATCCTGGCGCTTCGATTTCTGCAAGCTCACCTATTCCTTTCTCCGTTGTTCCCATCAATGGGTCAATCCCATGCCCCCCAACTGTGACTAGTGGTGGCTATTGAACCGAAGAAAGCGAGTAAAGAACGATCTCATCCCTTGCTCAGTCAGTAGTCGGTCCAAAGGAATCGAGTAGTTCGATTGACGTAGCCGGTTATCGAATAGACACGGAAGGAACTTCCCTAACTGCACGCGCTTGGCTCATCGCATCTCTCAACCGGGTGGAAAGCCTAGAAGCCGGGAATCAGACTGAATCCGAGACAAGAGATACATTGATGGCCTCGGAGAGATTAGCTCGGATTGAGCTGTCCCTATCCCTATCAGTCGAGTGCTAATGCCCTCAGCCGGTACGGAGCCAACCCAGCTCCCGTTCCCGCGAGTGAGTTTTGCTGGTCATAAAGAAAGGAAAACAGGGAATAAGTTAACATTTCATGACTTTATGATTGATTGTTTCGGAGGCGAGAAAGAGAACAGATAAACGAATTGAAAGGGATGGGGTAGATAGGTGGCTCGGCCTATCCAACTACTTCTCGACCGGCCCAGCTGCTAGTCGCCGTGGCAAGGCTCGGCCAGTTGCTTCAATGATTTTGGACAACCCTTACCTTACAACCACCGGGGATCTACTTATCAAACGGGTAAAACGGCTAAACAAGACTTGGATTACCGTAACCATTGGCGGGGGAATCGGATTATTTCTTCACTATCTTGCGCTTACCTTTCCTTTTTCGATAGGTAGAAGGAAGACCACCCCAACCTTGATCCTAACCCAAGGGAATGAAGGTTCAGCTTGCTTAAGAAAGAGCATTCAAGGAACTTACATTGAACAATAAAGATCGGATGCCCGGCCTTGTACACCCCTTTCTCATTACAGCCCAAACTCAGGCTCGATAGACCTATTAAAGAGAGCTGCCACCCTTTGCTTTTTCTTTTCATATGGACTGAAGCCGGCCTTTTGTAGTTGACTATCAAAGTGTCCTTCAGATCCCCACACTTAGGTTATACGTCATAGATAGAAGACTCCGCTATCAGACTAGGGCTATTCTTCGCTTGAATCCCTACTTCCACAGCTTTGGTGGGTGATTCGCCCTTTCTCATTGGTGCTTTTCCTATTGGGGTACCTTTCATAGTTAATAGATTGGCTATGGGGATATCCTTATTGGGAATTAACTTCCTGGGCTCCCCCAAAAGATACTCTTTGACTATGGTGGCTTGTTAATTAATTCGGTCTTACGAGGGAAAATTTCTACTGTTAACCAAAGCACTAATCTCTTCTAAGCCCTTCCCCGTGGGTCCTTCAAAGACCGTATTCTTAGCATCCAACGTATTGTATTTTCCGCATCTCTAAATAATATATCTTTCATGCCTTTGAAACTGGGGAATATTAAAAGAGTCTGTTTGAAAGAAGAAAGCACTACTTCTTCGAAGTAATGCCTTGCCTTAGCCTTCGGCACCCTTTTTCCCCATGTTTTGGAGATCCATGCGATCTGGGGCCTTATCAATGTTATGCTTGTACTGCTTGAGGAAGGCTAAAGCCAAGTCCTTCCACTTGCGAATGTGGGATCGATCTAACTGTATATATCACCGGGAAGCGGCTCCCGTAACCTACTGTTGATGCGGCATTAATGTCTCTTGCTGGTGGAAGGACAAATGCCCAATGTCTTAGAGAAGTAGCTGTGGGGGAATAGAATAGGTCAGAATGAAGCCAAATCTTTTTGCCAGAAGGGCTTCTTTTCGACAAGAATACGGCATAGGCTGTTGAAAGCTCTCTCTGTTGGCTCTTAGCCTTTCTTACTTTCCTGCTTTACTGCTTGGAGGAAGAGAAGAAGCTGTTACATACCCGGTTGTGAAAGAAGGCAAGTCTACTGACTTGGCTCTTTGAAGGACAACTTCCCTTGTTAATGTACGAGCAGGGGACTAGAAGAAAGATGCCCACAATCCGATGCTAGAGGAACTGAACTGCCAATACGTATATCAAGATCTTAAGTATTGAAAGGGACCTGTACAAGCGTGAAATCCTAATGCTCCAAAGTTCATTCTTCCACCTAATTTCTAGCCCTGGGTAGTAAAGAAAAGTGGGAGACTCTATTTCCAGGATTGGGATTCGTAAATATGTTAATAGATTCTTGATCTGTATCTTCCATTTTTGGATGTGTGTCTTATGTCTATGTAACGGGGACCTCTCATGAGAAATTGGATCCTAGAGCTGTGAGATGTGGCACTGAACAAGCTCATCTCGTGATCTTAGATGGAACATTAGCCAGTCTTCTCTTCTAGGAAGAAGCGGTCCTTGCAAGAATGACTTCTTTTCAAGAAGGGGGGTTACATGTGTATGTGTAACCAAGAAGAAGTTGTTGGCTTAATAAGCGGTCTGTCTCGTCCTGTTGGCATATCCGGCGCCAGTTCTGTTACAGTAAGCGTGTTGGAAAGTGATCGTAGGCGGTGTTCTATTAGCAATTGAATCACTCTTAACTAATTGTATAAAGAAGTGGCTATTTCCTTGTCCGTGGAACACGCAAAGCATTGAAAGAAGAACACAACGGGAGGGAGTGACCCAGAAGAGGCATTCCTTCTTCTCGTTGCTGAGCTTGCCGGGTCCAATCCCTGACGCTAGGGCCCAGGTTCTGTTCTGCCTTAAATTACCTGGAACCTTTCGCTCCCAGTTACGTCTTATCATATCCTTTCTTGCCTTCTTCCTAGCGATGGAATGGAAAAGAGTGGATTGAACTGATAGCTAAGGTTACAAACCTCTTTCTTCTATTGAGCCAGATGTGGACTCGATCCCATCTATGGGGAATTTTTATCTTATATTTACCGCTTAGGTGCCAAAGCACACTCAGTAGGCAGATAGCCCAGTGCTTTACAATGAACACATCTCAACGGTTTCCATTCATATTCAACAAATTTCGTTAATAATTTCTTTGTCGTCCTCACCAATAAATTTCACTTCATTCGGGAGTTCATCATCAACACCTACCTTCACAGAAAACCTCGCATAGGCAAGCTTAGCTTTCTCCACTCTCATCTTGTCAGAGAAAAGGGGGTGTGCCAATTAAGCTGGTAATTCTAGCCAAAGACTCATTTCCCCACTACTGAAGTTGTAATCCAGGCAGCCGAATCAAAACAGGAACTTTTGCAACTCCCAATCTATCAACAGCCAAATTTTGGGACCAGGGGGTAAGGATCATTGGTTTACTATCAAAAGAAAAAAAAGGCCATAATTCAAAATATGCTCTTTTTCCGGGGAAATCAAAGAAGAAAATCCCATCCCTCCAAGTATAGATCTTGGGTAGGCTTACTGACTTGACTGCCAATGTTTGTGAACAAACTTAAGCATATTCTGGAATGAAGGGGAGACACCAAGAACAAAGCCCACAACTGCGTTTTTCCAAGGTTCAATCTCAGGTTGAATGGAAGTCATGGGGCACAACTTTTTTCCCATTGACAATGGAAGGAACGACATAAGAGAGAGTAGCCTCAGCGGTTTTCGCTTGATTAGCAGCAAGATTGGACCAAGAACGGCGAGGCCTTGCCTCATAAGGTTGGGAAGAGGATGAAGAAGGTAAGGGAGGGACGATTGAAGGTAGGGGGAGTGAAGGCTTGGACGGAGCAGAAGAAGAAGGAAGTGAGAGCGCATCTTTAAAAAGGAGCGAGATTGATTGATAAAAAGAGGTCGCCTAGAGAGGATAGCTTATATAGGAAAGGAATTCAAAGGCAAATGGTTTCCTAGGAAGGAGAAGGTGGTTGGTCGACTAGTTATAGGACTAAGTCGAAGCGCAGCACATATTCATTCTCGGTTACTCTGTTTGTTGCGAGAGAGCTAATCAAACGGGAGGGCACTCAACCTTCTCTTATGTTGTGCAGAAGGGCGAGTGACGAAGAAAGAAGTGGCATAAGCAAGGCAAAATTCTAAGTAAGATTTTTAGTTAGTTGAGGGGTTCAGGGATTCTCATTCCTAAGCAAGCAAGAAATCCTCTCTTTCTGTGGCCTGGCGGGAAGTCAGGCAAGGCTTAACGCCCTCCTGATCGCTGGTTGCACCTCATTCCCATCCTCCCTCCGTCTTCATCTTCAAGACGAGCTTCTTCCTGTTTTTAGGTTGACGAGTGAAGGCTCCCAGAGATCTTCCTTTCAATGAGCCATTCTCAACTCCTTTTTTTTATTTCTCATACCTTTCTTTTATAAAGTCCTCAAAAAGCGTGGAATGAATATGGTAGAGATAAAGCGGCAGACACGTAGGGAGGTGTGCCTGCGGATTGGATTTCATTGGCAGGGGCAACTTACCTTATTAGATAGGGGGGAAAGCGAGAGCTTCAAGAACAAGGGAGATTGGTAGGAGCGACATATCGATGTACATATTCCAGCCCGATGAGCTAAACAGAATCTCTATTTTAAGAAGCGATTCAACGAAGCCAATTGACCACTTTCCCGAGGACCCATTGAGAAAGGCGCTAGATTTCTATTTTCGAAAGTCTCATTTTGCTTAAAAGAAAGCATTTTCTCAACGAGCTATAGTATCAGAAATTCTATAGCTTTCAGCGGGCTTTTGACTAAACAAAGCCTGTAAGCCCGAGTCCTTCACTCTTGGAATGGACGGGCCAGACCTTCAAAGAGGCATTGGGAGTGCTAGGGCCCGCGCCCCTACGATAACTATTAAGGGGTTTCCCCTTTCTTTCAAGCCAAACCTGCTAAGCGGATAGATATTCTAAAAAAGAATGATTGTATGCAATTGGAGTTCTGTTCTGACTATAGCTGCAACTTATCTCCTAAACTCATGGTAAACATAGCTCACGTCACTTGCTCCAAAGCCAAAGCGGAATGCTTCTGTGAGCAGCGATTGAACTGAACCTTCCAAGTGCATCCAGCAGGAATCGAACCTACGAATTTTCCCGGTTGGGCGCTTTACCCATTCAGCCATGGATGCAAAGAGAGGTTGCTACTGAGCGCTGCCCTGGGAACAGGATTGGGAAAGGAATTACGAGATTCCTGACTAAAAGCAGGTTGGAGAATGATTCTCGATCAGATCAGAGAAGTACCGTTGACGTTGACACATCGGTATAGCTGTCCCGGGATTTTGAATTCAAATCGTTGGTTGGACCGTCTACTAAAGGCATTCTTGCAAAAGAGCAAGAAGCGGAACTAGACGTTGTCATGATTCCATTGTTAAAAAAAAGATTCCTTTCTCCGGAAGAAGGGAACATTATGCGACACAAACTCGTTAAGTAAGAAGATGGGCCTCCGGTCGTACTCTTGAGAGTGACCTCGGGGATAGAGCAATTCTTGGACTGCTACAAATGTAACTTCCTATTTAGTGTAGTGAAAGAAATTCTTTCTTGTTTCGGGAAGAGAATCAGTAAGACAATCGGGATTACCCCAATGTAGGGGGTAGCGGGCTTGCCTCAATATCAGGACAGACGGAGGGCTAGGAAACAACTACTTCATAATAGAGAGGCTGACTCAAACTAAAAGGAAGGGAAGGCCCAGTCAGAACCTGGAGATGAACCAATGAATGACTATAGACGATAGTATGCAGGATGGAACCACCTTTTAGGGTACAAAACCGATTCTCTTATAAAAGGGGTTCGTGAATAAGATGTCCTGCGCTCGGACTTAGAGTGACACCGATAAAGCAGACAACCTGGAGGGAATTCCTCACAAAGAGGAAAGCCTTATTTAGAAAGTATACGATTTTCCACCGTCAATGAATTAAATAGAATCGTATTAATAATCAATTCGAGGTCCTATAGCGTCACGGCCGAGAATGAATGTGAAAAGAAGATGAAAGAATCGTGTGATACTATAGCTAGCTACGATCCCCTACAAGAGGAATCACTCGACTTAGCCCTTTGGCGGGCGGGCTTCGAGGACCCTACTTACTAATTCTTTATGCATGGATGCTGGAAGAGCCAACTGCTTTCTTTGGGATCAGCGCTTAGGGTACAATCTCTTTATTATAATTATAGTACACAACCGAGTTTCTTAATAAAGAGAAGTTGGGGACATAGTCAACCTCCTACTATAAGAGCGATTCCCTGGGACCGGAAGGGGAAAGATTGAATCTTGAAAGACTGATCCCCCGGCTAGCAAGATCGGGAGGTTTAGTGTCCTCTTAAGAAGGAATACCCAACTTCTGGGGTCAGCTTCGATCACGAGGAGAGAAGAGAGGACCATTGAAAGTCTCAATTCCTATCTGCCCAAGGTAGAGAGTTCGATTTCAAATGGCCAGTGGAAGAATGCCCTGTGGGACTTGTTGAGGAATAGAGTACGGCGTTAGGGAGGAATTGGACAAAGCAAATGCCTTTTTGCTCACATGGGATTGATGCCCAGAAGAAAGAAAGGATTGTAGAAAAGATTGGACAGCAAGGCTATAAGGAAGGGACTGAATCCACTAGTGGGACATGCTCATAACAAGAGAGCTAGTAAGGTAAGCAAGGTTCTTTATCAGAGAATGGGATCTTATGGAATGCCTGATTGCATTTGCACATGATTCGTAATAACAAGCCTTTCCGCGTGGATTAGCAATCACTTCTCTGCTCACTCTGCTTCTTGAACGGTAAAAGGGTTGAGGGTAATCACTTTTTAGATTACGGCCTGTGATACCTGAGCCTCAACATCCCTTGGCCTAAGATAAAAAGGATTGCGGACCATAGGTTGTTTCAGGCAAATATCAGCCACATCAATTTCAAAGTTTGGGTCACGGTGCCTTGTGAAGAAGCCTTCCTTTTGGCCTCTTCCTTAAGCAGCCCTTTTTTCGGAGAGGTCATCGAGATCCAATCAACTCAAACCCCCCTTCTCCTGTTGATCTTGCTAAAACTAGTAGGCTGACCAAAGAGAGACAGGAATGTTGTGGAACTTCACCCAGAGTGGTCTCTTATGGTTCGAGCCCTTAGTGAGAAGAAGATGGTTATAGGCCAATTGAACGAGAGTGGTAGTTTTATCCAGAATGACCGGGTGGCTCTCTTTGCCCTTTCGATCTCCTAAACTAAAGGAGGATCTAGCTGTGGATGATGTCCCAGCTGGAGAGTTTTTCATATTAATGCCTGCCCTATTGGAGATTCCAACTATCAAAATTATGTTTCTTTTTATTCGACAGGTATGTGACCTTAGGAATTAGGTTCGGGAGTTGCTTTAGCAATCTGGCTCCAGGTGTCAGTAATAGAAAAAGATTGGGAAAGACCATGGAGGTTGAAAAACCAGTGCTTTTGGGGAAGCCTCTCATCGAGAAGAAAAAAGAAAAGAGGACAATAGCTGACTAAACCTCTGGGCTCTTTTTCTGTAAAGATCATTCTCTTAAAGGGAAATTTCTGCACTCATTTCTAATCATAGAGGTCGGGCTTCAGTCGAACAACCTTCTCCCTTTATTTATTATGGAAGACTCTTTGAAAGAGGAATGACTTGGGAAGTTGCTACCTCGGGTGTAGTATCCAATCCAGTGTATCCCTATTAGGGAACTGGCAATTTTTTCTTACTCTCACTATCCTATCTAGTCTTCTCTTCCTATTAATTCTCTTTCTGTTGCAGAGTCATTCTACATTCTAGGTTCTAGGCTAGGCCTATGCTTATCTTTCTTTTCTCTCTGGGCTTATGGATAAGGAAGGGAGGGAAGGATACATCAGACAAGTCAGTATCCTCTAATAGGTTTCTCAAGGCAAGGTTGGTAGTTTAGCTTTCAAGCCCTAGAATGAGAAAATAAAAAAGAAAGAGGCTAATTCTTCCTATAGCTAAGGAAAGAAGGCTGCGAAGTGAGCTTGACCCTCCATTCCAACTCCTGTTTGTTAGAAGTCATTCAGTCCTATAAGAGAGAATAGGTTAGGTTCCCTAACTCGTTCAATAAGTAGAGTTCAATCAAGTAAGTCATTTCATTTCATGAATACAGCTCATCTGCGACCTCCCTATCCTACCCGCCTAACAGCGTATATGCGACGAAGACTCTTCTTTGAGTCCATACATGTATGAAGCGAGTAACCTGACCCTCACCTGAGAAGCCAGTTATAGAGCATAGCCAAACCTCTTCTCTCCATGATAGCCTAGTCCCTCAGAAAAAGTCAAAGTACAAGTTGGAAGCAAGTGGCTTATGTCTTTGTCTTTAGGTTTAGGGCTTCCACTTCAAGTTTCCTGTCTTCAAGCCCTATCGTACCCGTTATAGACTGTGTGGATAGTTTTGGTAGTTAGAGTCAGTGAAGCAAAGTCAGCGCGATTCTACGTGTACTCGATGGAAAGCCCGGAACGGAACGGAAAGAAGAGTATCGGGATGATGAAATTGTCTAATGACAGCAAGTTGTAAGCAAGCACCCGGTCTAGTTTCAAAAGTAATAAAGTTTCTTTTTCCATGGAAGGTATTACGTCACGAGAGCATACTCTTTATTTTATAAAGGAAGGGGATTTCCCTTCTACTTTCTCTTCTCTTAGCAAAGTAGGTTCAAGTCAAACTTTTGGCTTGCTACAAGCTGGGCTCAGGGACTGCAGTCAGCCGCTTCCCCTGTAGTCGTCAGCTCGTTCTTGACAGATCCGATCGGGTGTTCATAATCTGGAGTAAAAGGATTCGAACCTTTGCATGCCGGTACCAAAAACCGATGCCTTACCACTTGGCTATACTCCATAGGCCTGTTTTGGACGGTAGGAACGGGGGAATGACTACCTGTAATAAAGCACAGGCTAATACGAGCCGACCAGAAGAAGCAAGGCTTAGATTACCAGATCCTGGACACAATCTTCCTAGAGATGGAGAGCCCCTTGCCTCGCCTTTTCTAGCCTCTCCTTCTTGCTTGCTTACCTAGCTCTTGTCTTAGTGACTCTTCCTCTTTTCTAGGTTTTTTTTTCTGAGTGTTAAAACGATAGATTTTGCATTTGCCAATAAATTGGATCCGCCCCGATTCGATCAATAATGGGATTCTTGGCTAGAGAAAGGTTCTGTGACATGGACGCCCAGCCCAACTCGGTCGGTTGGCCCACCTAAGAGATGATGAGATTCTCGATCGCTTTGATCGAATTTTGAAAAGTCTTTCTCACTATTCAGAACAGTGGAGCTTTCGATCAAGATCTTCTCGCCTCCCCCGTTTGGGCTCTCGCTCGAATCGGATTATGCGTTGGTAGGCTTTCGACTCAATCTAATAGCCTACCTATCGGGCGCCAATAAAAGAGAAAGTTTTCGCATGGGCTCATCATCTGATGCAGAACCGATGCGAGAGGGAGAAGAAATATGGGGGAAGCGGGGATTGATAGCTTTCAAGAACCAGTGGAAAAGAAAGAGTTGTTCCCTGCATTCCTTCCTTTCCAAAAATAGTAATTAGGCATAAAAGATTTGATTGAATGAACGCCACCTTGGTTGTTTTCAAACAAATCCAATCTTGGGCCAAGCGTTGCCAGCCGGTAATAGCCGAAGGCAAAAAAGGGAGAGATAGGGAAGAGGAGATTAAGGATAGTCACTCCACTCCATAGATAGTGCACACAGATTCTTCTTTCATTTTCAATTCCTTTCGGGTCGGAAACGCGGGCTGCTGGTGGGGCAGGGAGAATGGCTTCTTCCGCTTGTAAAGCGGAATAAGGAACCTTAGAATTCACCCTACCTGTCGATGAAAAAATGGGATTTGAGAGGACCACCAGCTAGCAGATCAGAAAGATTTGTATGGAATGTCCTACTCCTGCCTGAGCTTTCCGATCAACCAATCCAATCCCCTATTTCAGGGACATCTGTGTTAGGTAGGCCCAGGGATCACTAATTAGTCGAATGAACCCATCTCTCTGGCCTATCATTTGTTGGTCGATCCGGCTGGCATCTCCTGCATATCTATGGGGGCCCTTTATACAAGTTTGCTGCTAGGAGTCCCTAGAGTCGAATCAATAATCAATAGAAGTCCCAATAGAAGTTTACTGACCTGGCTCTTCAATCGACGATCTACTGCTCCCTCTTAATAGCAGATGCCCATGCTTTGATTCGAAAGCCCTAGCCAGTGATGAATCCCCAGGAAGATCGGAGTATTAAATTCCTCCTCCCTTCAGTCCAGTTTGAACCCGTCACAACAACGAACACTTTCCTACTGCAAGGTGAGGCTCTGCCCTTCCCCTAGAATCCACTCCGGGTCGGAGGAGCAACTAGTCCAACTTCTTGAGCAGCCGAGATATTGAACAAGGAACATTTGAAACAATTCCTTGCCTCACCCTGAGATGAGAGGGAAGGTCGATTTGACTCGAATCCTGGACCTGATCTTGAATCCTACACCGGTTAATGATGCGATGGGAGAAGTTTTTCTTTTTTTTTTTTCATTTTTTCATCAATGCTGGCCCAGTCGAGGTTTTTTAATCTCGATGGACAAACCTTCGATTTGCCTCTAGCTCTATAATCCACCCTCCCCAGTCCCTGAAAGCCCTCCCGGGGGCCTAGCCCTCTTTCTCAACTCGAGTCTTAAGTTCAGCGGCTTTCATCGTTGACGAACACCTGCGCTAATAAGATAAGACAAAGAAATGGGGAGTCTATGCCTTGAATGAATCAGTAACAACGGATTAGTGGAATGAGGGATCAAGAGACGGATAGGGGGGAATGGCCTATCAATCATTGGTGGACCTTCCCTTTTTCCAGTCACGGAGCTCTCAACTGAGTTGTTTAGGTTCTGGAATTTCATCTCTAGTTGGGGGTTTCGATTCGAAGGTTATAAAATGTGGTGCGGGTTCATCTCTCTCGACCAGTTCAGGTTCAAGGGAGGGTGATCGAGGGGACCCAGACTTTAGATCTCTTCTCTATGGCGGGAGGTTTCTTTCGTATCAAGAGTGTGTTGGGGAGGCCAGAAAAGACGGATTGGATCGAGAGGCGATGCTTATGCCCCTACTTTATTTATGGGATATTTGAAGAAGCCTGTTGAAAAAGAGAAGCGCGCTAGCGCGCAACGGCTGATGAAAAGCCAGCAACTTGTTAGGAGTAGGTTTTGGCTTGCCCCTTTCTTCTTATTAGTAAGATAGATTTGGAACCCTATACAAACAAGGGGCTGCCTTGCTGCTCGCCCCTATCTCTAAAGGGGCTTATGTACTAAACTCGTTACCACTAAACGACGAAGCCAGGAGCGGAAGGAGGGACTTGAACCCTCAACCTCAGCCTTGGCAAGGCTATGCTCTACCATTAAGCTATTTCCGCCAGCTACGGTAGTGGCGAAGCACTACTGAGCAATTCACGTATCACTTGATACGGATGACTTCTGTTTTTCCGCCGGACCACAGTCTTGACCTCCGATCGAGCTACGAACACGAGTAGGTAGGCGGCTAGGGGGGGAGAGGGGCTGCCTTTTCAATCAATCTCCGGCCGCTCAGTGCCGCTATTGGTGCGAGTTGTAAGGAGTCTTGGTCTCGAGTCAAGCTGGGGCCTCATTTCATTCTCGTAAGGGGAATGAGTGCACCGAAAAACCAGACAAGTTGCTCCCTCGCCTCGCAGCGGCGGCATCTGTCTTTTAAGTTATTATAAGTCATTTCCTAAGCTAAGGCGGCCCCTCTTATTCTACGATAATCCAAGCTGCAGCTCCACGAGTCTGCTCGGAACCGGTCGATTCCTAAGCCATTCGTTCTCCCCTCTCGGTTGGCCTTTGTCAGCCACTAGAACAAGTAAGAGAACCTACAGTGAATGAACTTAAAGAACCGCAGATTTTGACCGGATTGTACACCTTTGTGTCTGGCTATGTATATGGATGTGCATAAAGAAGGGACGGGACATCTCTCTCCTTTTTTTGGGGGAAGAGAGAGGGAAGAAGCTTCATTCCATCCAGCCTCACGAACTTCTTACTGGGGCAGTACTATAGGCATTTTCGAGTGTTTGGATGCACGTGTTTTGTTCATATTCCTGCGCAGTTAATAGACAAATTGTCCCCAAGGCAACCACTTGTGTCTTTCTTGGATATGCTCAGTCCGGGTATAGATGATATGACGTGAAATCCAAGAGACTCCATCTATCCTTAATGCTCTCTTTAATGGAGTCGCCTCATATTTTCCTTAACCTAATTAATCAGCCCCGGGGGAGAATGATGATGGAGATGTATTGCGGCCTTCTCCTGTTCATCAACTCGAACCTCATTCTTCTGCAGTTGATGTTACGGATCAGCCTCACTCTTCAGGCCAGCAGCTTTGCTCAGCATTTTCTGCCGATTGTCAGCCTGTTCAGCTGACCTCAGAGGATTCCAGTCACCCGGCACAGCATGTTTATTCTCGGCGGCGATTACAGTCTCTTTCCCAGGGTCAGGCTACTCCAGAAGATCAGCAGTCTAGCCCAGTTCCTTCCCTTCCAGTCGCTTCCTCAGATTCTGGATCCCTCTCTCAGGTTCGTCGATCCTCTCAAGTTTCTTATCCTGTTGAAGGATTTTGATCTTATCTTATATATCGTTTTCCCCAAAAGATCGAGCTTACCTCATGTCAGTTCAATCTTCTCATGAACCTGAATCATTTGCTGAAGCCTCCAATCATTCTTGCTGGAGAGATGCTATACAGGAAGAAATCAATGCCCAGGAAAAAAAGAATAAGACTTAGTCTCATTGCCTGCAGGGAAAGAAGCCATTGGCTGCAAGTGGATTTACAAGATCAAGCATAAAGCAGATGGCTCGGTAGAGAGATACAAAGCTAGATTAGTAGCTAAAGGATTCCTTCAAGTCGAACCCTTTTAGAGATAGGGAAAACATTTGCTCCAGGTTGCTAAACACCATTCGTGGCATTCTTGCCTTGGCTGCAATCAAAAGGTGGCCTTATTTCAATTTGACGTGAAGAATGCCTTTCAACAACATAAGGGAAGGGGGGATCCGAAAGAATTTCAATTCAGCCTCCTCCAACTACAGGCTTCTCTTCTCCTAGGAATCCTAACTTGGTATGCAAGCTCAAGAAAGCGATTTACGTTACGGCCTCCGACAAGCAAAAGCAGGAGGTTTCGGTTATGTCGAAGACCGAGGTTAGGTCCGCTTCGCTTCCCGGCGAAGATCTTGAAAGGATTTCTTAGGGCTTAATTGCACTATCGATCTCTCGAAGCGTGAATCCCGACAGCGCCATTGCGAACAGCCCCGGGGTGCGCAGCGTGGGCTGGGCATCAGTTGAGCTATTTGACGGAGTAGCTAAAAGGGATCTGAGGACAACTCCTTCCCCTCAGTTACAGGACAGTGGACCGTATTCCTATCTACTTTTTCTCGACCCGCCCTTTCCGGCATCCCGTCCGATTCTATTCCTATTTCCTGCTCGATAAGGGTCAGAACTCGATCCGGGAATTTCATTAGACCTCGAATGCGCTCTGACTCTTGGAGGAAGATCTGCTTGAGAGCATCGAATCGTTGCTGCTTTTGCTATTGGTCTACAAATCGCTGCAACCAATGTCCCGAAAGTAGCCTCCGTCCTCTTTTGAGTAGAATGATGGGCTCTTAGGAATAGAAGTGGGCATGAATGGAGCTTCTAGGACTGTGTTGACTGAAGCTCTCTTTGTCCATCTAATCTTGATTTGCTGTAAACAGACGATAGTGTCAATTGGCTTATTCGATGCTCACTGCCTGAATTTAGGAGTTAACCCGATCGAGATCAGATGATGCAAGGATCGGATTTGATAAACTTTCTGGCAATTCGCCTCTTTCGGGATCTTCTATGACTCTATTAGCTTCTTTCTTCCAACGTCCAACGGAGGTCACTTCGCTCGCCTAAGAAGGAGCTGTGGGACTTTTTGGATCAATTGCTGAGGAGCAGACGATCTTGGCTTAGAGAGATGCGCCTTTTAGCTTGTTATCGCTTTTTAGGTTCTTGCTCTGGTTTCAGGGAATCCCTCACCCAGTTCCATATGGGGATGAATCCAATCCTAGGGCATTAACCTTTCTGGGAAGCCGGTCCCTTTACATAGCCATAATAGGAAGTTTTTTCGAAGTAGCTGCAATTGAATCGGCTGGTCTAGAATCAGCTGCTAGAGAATAGGCCGCTAGGGGTACAGATTTGCTAACTGTTCAATTAACCAGTGTTCTGTTTGCAATTGAATGCGTATCAGCTGTGATTGAATCAGTAAGCGCTGCAGATCTGATCTATAAAGAATTACCCTCATTCGATCTCAGATGGGATGAATACAAAGGAAGTCTGTTTCATTTTTACGATGCATACCCCTTCCTCATTAACTATGTCATGTCACTTCCTTTAGTTTAGCAGCTCCGGTATCGGTATCGGTAGCATTCACAGCTGATTCTTGAACTAACAACCATAAAGCAGAGACAGAGAGAGGAATTAGTACCACAGACGGGCTACTAAGGCAGAGAGAGGCTACTTTCTAACAACCATGTTAGCAAGCGCTTTCGCTTCGCACCTTTATTTTTTTCTTTCAAACCAACCTTGACTATTGAGATTATCCATCAACTTTTCCGAATCGAAATAAAACTAGTATCCACCTTCTTCCTTTGCCGGTATCCTACGATCTCTTGACTAAGTCATTTCACACTAAGCACTGAGAACATGGGCCCGTACCGTGCTACTGCCTTGACCTAGGATTCTTTTCCTCACATCGGATTCTGAACTGGAAAACTGAAGCTTGCGAGATTGCTTGGTACCCTTTGCACTGTTTGCAAGCCTTTTCCCCTTGGACAGATAGCGTTGGGAAGGAGAGAAGGAATTTCTACCAGAGAGGGGCTCCTATCTATAAAGAAAGGGCAGACTGGCTTGTCCGCACTGATAGGACAGCTAGCCTTCCTTCCTTTACTACCACCGACTGGAGACCGGATTGCTACCAGAGAAAGGAATGACTATAGGCACGGAACTGGCTTTTTACCCTTTCTTTGCCCCTTGGTTCGCTAGCTGACTTGCCTGCGCTTTTTTCTCGAACTCTAAGAGCGGATTTAAGGAATTTGTTCACATCCGATTCGATGGCATCTGTCCGCTTTCAACCCTTTGCAAGCGTGCTACTGGCTCGATGGACAAACTCAAGGAACTGCTTTGCCTCCTTTCCTTTGCTTCGATGGAATGCTTGATTGCTTGCCGGGAATGACTGACCGAAGAAAGAAAAGGAACTGGCAGTGATAGTTTGCTGCCAATTGGCCAGCAAAAAAACTATACTACGACCCATTGAACACGCTTTCTTGCTAAAGAGAATCGGCCATATAGAATAGAAGAAGAATTGGATAGAGCCTTGATACAGATCAGAAGAGCTGATACGGGAAATGCTACCAGACCGATTGAATTGAGGACACTCGACCGAAACGACCCTTTGGACGATCGATGGCAGGAGAGAAGGATTCGACAGATTGAGATCGATCTCCCTTCCCCTCTTTCAAGATCAGATCGAGAGTTCCAACAGAACGAGCATTCGCTCTACTTCTTCTTCCCTCTTCAAGCTGTCGAATATAGATAGGAGATCCACTTCAAGGCAGGCAGGTAGTAAAGGCAAGCGCATAGGCAGGGGATAGGCATTCAAATCACTATCTTCAAATAGCGTATATAAGAGAAAGAGTGGCTCGTGCATCTTTTCTTCTTTTAGATAGGCAAGGGAAGCAAGCATGAGCGGGAATGAGCAATGACTTGAGTTTAGTTCTTGAGTTCGAGCGTTGAAAGTGAGTTCGAGCGGGGGTAGCATTCCGGTCTTAAGCAAAGCCGTCCTGCCCGGCCATATGTCCTGTTCAGTCAGTTGCATATCGGTAAGCATGATTGTAGCAATACAAATAGGCGCGGTAGACGAAGGAGCTGTTTTCAACAAATCAATATATGGGTGCCTGGTGAATCCACACGATTCAGCCTCAGAATGCCCTTCGTGCCTAAAAGGTTAGTTCAAGGGCTTTGATAGGGAAATGCACACACTTGTTGTCGTTTCAGATGCGATCAAAAAGCTTTTTTTCAAGCGTAGAGACTACATATGAGGAAAATGCGAATTGCCCTTCTAAGCCTGTTTAAGCAGCCATCATTGGAAGAGCAGCCGACCCCCATATAGAGGGGAGCAGCCATCGTTGACCAGTTTCAGTTTGTACTTTTTTAGTGCTAATTGCCCCTTTCCTCGTGGTTTTTGTGTGAAACTGATGATTTTAAGGGTCTGTATCCTTTCTTTTCGAAGGCGTTTTCGGGGTGTCTCTTAAGTAAGGCAGCATTGAAAGCATTCGCTGTAAAGTCCCCTTTTCTAATTGAGATGATTCTGGGACGGCAGGCTTTGTGGAAGTAGTAGTTACATTGCTCTCCTCTTTCTGTTTATGGTAATGAGATCAATCTACGCGCTTACGCTAAGGTGACTGAGAGTGGGACCGCTAACCTTTGGATTCGCTTTACCGTGTGGATTCATGACTTTCTATCTATAGAGCTAGCGAGTGCTCATTCTATGGTTGATCTTTTTCTTCTGGTAGTCCTGGCCAACCCAGTGAGTAGCTAACTGAACCGATTGCTGCTCTCTTTGGGCTGAGCCCTGTCCTAGCAACAAAGGGAGGTTCACGAGTAATGTACCCATTCTCTATTCCCCCTTTCTCTTCCTACCGCGGTTTGGGTGCTAAGTAGCAGACATCACGTAGTGGGTGCTAGGTGGTGAAGTCATCAAGTCAAGCGGTCGGCTTTGCCTCAGTTGATTGGGCGTTAGGTCTTTCATCAGTTCGCTAAGTTTGAATAGCTCGAGGAGGCATTAAGAACTGGAATAAAGATAAGCTCTCTTGTGAGCTGTTTTGCCGCTTCTCTTATCCCGATCTATGCCATTGGCGATTGCAAAAACAGGTAAACCAGAAGTAGAAAAAAGAATACAAGCACTTCGCTCCTGATCTTCATACATAATAGTGGGATTTCCACTCTGAAGTTATAGCTTTAAGCTTCAGTCTTCGAATAGGAAAAGGGCATAGTTTCAGTCTTCAAGGTCCTGATTGGGGCTTTCCCTCTTCAGTTTGCAACTTTATCATGAGGGTCCTTCTTTCCCGAGAAAGCATCATCCGCTCTTCTCTTCTTGCTTGGCCTTTCAATCTTCTCCAACGCCTGCAGGAGCAAAATCTGCCAATGTTTAGCTCAAAGATGGGGCAGGGGCGTTAGAGCATGTGTTCTAAATAGGATCTCCATACATAGTAACTCAACCTGTATTCCCCTCAGTTCGGATTGGTTCTTCATCGTCTTTCTTTCTCGTATGTGGAGGTTCTTCACTCCCGCCGACTTTTGTGTGGAAGAGGCCCCATCTTCTCTCTTTGACTTTATCCCGCCCGATCGGTAGAATCCGCTGCTCTATCCAGTTTGTCGTACGATAGGTGGTAGCATCACTCGATCACAGGAAGCCTATTTACCGCTCTCCTTAAACTTGGTCTTCCTCAACATTAATTTTAGTTAATCTAGTTGTCTTATGCCGGATATGATTGAGATATACATATTAGCCAAGCTGTCTACGAAGCTGTGCCTACCACCTACGATCCACTAATACATAAGCAACTGCCCTCTATCGCCTTAAGCCAGTGCCTCCTATCACCTGCCTATGCGCTTGCCTTTACTACCTACCCATATGGAAAGAAGGAAGCCCCTCCCCCGTCAGATGCATGCCGAAAAATAGAGTATACATACCTGGAGAGAGAGGGCGCCCCTCTTCGTCTGAATCCATCACCTCCGCTTGCTCCGTAGTTTCTAGGTGTAGGACGGCTTCTTGACTAAGCCCCGTTTGCTTAGTTGTTTGCTCCTCGGTTTGCTAGGTTGTTGGCTTGTAGAATCGATATGGGCTTGGTGTTCTAAGGGCTGCTGCCCTACTTCTCTACCGCGCTACGGCTTTCGCACTATGGCTAGTTAGAGAATCGCTTGCTTGTTCTGCTCCGAAAGCACACTGATGAAGTTCCCTGCTTGAAGCCACTTTCCAGTACTACTAATAAGCAACGGAACTACATGATCAAAGCACCCCACTGCCTTCACTATTGGTTCATCAATCCTTACCTTCCTTGGTAGGATTGAAAGAGGTTTTTTTCCTATCTGCATAGAGCTTTCCCACCTGTCTGTTAGTTATGGCTCACTGGGTGGTTGACCACCCCTATTCCAGTAGTTCCAGATGAAGGCACATCACATGATTCCTATCCTTCCCGGCTGTTGGCCTGTTCTTTTGAATCATCAGAATAGTATTCATCCGTAGTAGTGGAAATCTGACAATAGTTCTGTGTCGAATTGGAATGAAGATCAGAGGCTAGGGCAGGGCCAAGAGCCTGATTGAAAGCAAGATATTTCTATTCAATGCGAATCTTTCGCCCCCGCAGGACAACTTCTTGAACCCGTGGTTCTTCTCTTACCTTTTAGCTCAAGCCACCTGCCGGACAGAGACTAGAACGACTCGCTTCGCTTCCCTCTGCATGAAGGGCGGCTACCAATTAAGCTTATTACTAATTCCCTTCGTTCGCTTCGGTTCACTCGGCCATTTGTCCTTTCGCTTATGGACCTATGACTGCTCAGAAGAGAAAGCAGACTCAGAAGCCGAGGCAGGAAGTGATCCAGGAAGAAGGGTTCCATGGGCAGAAGATACACAGAATAATAAAGTCGAAAAAAAAGTCAAAAATAAAAGAAAAGGGGCTGGGTTTGCTACTTACTTCCTTCCCTAAGCCGTGCAAGCCGGATGGATTGAATTGCACTAGCTTCTTCCCACTGAACTCAGAAATAGTATCGTATCGACCGACCAAGTATTTACTTAGAATATACAAGTTGAGGATAGATCACTATCTCGCCGGATGGAATCGGCTTGCCCACTAAACTAACAATGATTCTCTACCAGTATAATCCACAAAGATTCTATACCAACTAATAACTTATAATATAGATGTCGAATTCTATCTATTCGATATCTGTTCTCGAAGCCATCCTTTTGTTCTTGAAGAACCTTGCTATCGAGACCCTGTGAGACGGCTTCGTAACTATTAGTGTTGACCGCTGATATCCCAGTTCACATTGCGTGCGGGATGTGTCGACCGGCAATGCGAGGTCGTTTAGATCATCTCTCGTTCACAAGGCTGTTCTGGAGAACAGGGGGAGCTTCACATAAGGCAGGAACGAGCGTAGACAAAGAGGAGAGTTTTTTAATATATCCAATATGACAGAAAAGTGCAACTGTTCATTTTCCCGGGCATGAAAGACCGTAAAAATGGCATAATCTAAATGGCAATCCGTGGGCAAAGAGGAACCCGAAAGCTCAGTCGAAGGCGGAATGAGAGTGAAACAGAGTACTCACGGTTTGAAATCGGATGGTAGCTTGACTTGAGAGAGGAAAGAATTTCAATGGGAATAAGTCCAGATGAAGCTCAGTCTCGTCTCCGGCGATGGAAGCTTTTCCTTTTTTTTAGGCCGGTTTCAGTCCAATCCGTTAGAGTATGAAGCCAAGCCGCTTTCAAGCTTCAGGAGAAACGGAATTCAAATAGAACGATAGTACGTGAGCCAGTCAACTGATTTTAGAACGAGTCTTAGGTAGATAGTAGAGTAGCTCGTCTTACATTCCTCTCAGCCTATATTACTATCTATCTCTTTCAAGTATCAATGATAGTAAGTAGCTCACCAGTCAAGTGAGAAGAAAGGGGAGGAGGCAGAATCGAGCTTCCAGCTCCAATGAGTCGGATCAAGAAGAGGCTAGAGATTCAGGGATACCTTACGAGTACATGGGCAAGAAGCAAGTTTGTTTGCGAGCAGATTCCAGTCTATGAGAAGTCGGGATCGGCTTACTCCATTCTGATAGCGGAGTGAGTGATGGAGCGACCCAAAACAAACGAAGAGGGAATTGAGAGAGGGCCCATGAGAAATCGGCTGTTGCCGAGATCCAGTGAGGCTGAACCACAGAAGCGGGAGGAATATTATGTTGACGAGAGACAAGGACCTGAGAAGGCGGGGAGACGAGCTATTTGACGGACAAAAGAATAGACAGAGTGATAAGCAAGCAGAGCCAACGGAACCCCCTACCCATCTTGTTGTTATGAAATGAGGCTTTGTTGCAAACTATGTGGTTGCAATCACTTGGAGTAGGATGATGTTGAGCCATTCGAGGAGTAGGCGGGGAACCAAGACCTAACTATTTCTATGGGGAGCCACTGCTTTCGGGAATGATACGTGATAGCCCGCCCTTAATAGTAACGTGAAAGTAAGAACTAAAAGCGAGCCAAAGAGCTTCGAATCTGACTTAGAGAACAGTAGCAAGGACTAGAGGGAAGGTTTTATGAGCAAGCAATTCATCCGTTTTGGTTTTTATAAGTCTTATCCGCTGGGAGAGAAAGGAAAACTAGGTGAAGTGGGTATAGTGAGAAAGTGCGCAGATGACCAGAGGTAGATAAAAGTAGTTCTCCCTCTTCCGGGAGGAGTCGAAAATGTAAGCTAGAGCAACTTGTCTTGATTCAGCTAAGGCAGCTCATGGGAATTTCTTTAAGTAAGAACGATCCCCAGTGTCATCCTCTTCGTCTTCTCGAAAGGAAGCGAGTGACGAGAGGGTAGCAAAGAGAGGACCACTCTTTAGTAAGATAGCAGCCAGTGAAAGAGTAGAACTTATTCTCTCCATTCAGAGAGAGACCCGGTAGATGTGTGCATCAGTACAAGGCTAGAAAAGCGAAATAGATAGGGGATTACCCGGCTTGTTCTTAGATAGGGCAAGTGCTCTAAGAGTGAAGCTAAGGAAAAGGAGTAAGCCCTATTCACAGCGTCTGCTCTGCCTCTATCATCTACGTCAATTTCTGATTCCCAGCCAAGGAGGCGCGAAGGTTTCTTTTATCGGCCGATTCCCCTTTCGTCATAAGGCGTAGGGCTCTCTTGGAAAGTCATCCGATCCTGCACTACCTTTCCTTAGCCTAGGAATGCACTTTCTCCAGAACCTGAAAGGTGCCCCACAATATAGACTATTAGCCACAAGTGGGAGTCTTCTATCAGTTTAGTACTCTCCGTTCTCGCTTTCTTCAACAGTAAGGACTTACACCATCCGGGGACCGGCTTAGGCTTTCGCGAAAGCACCTTTGGGCGGAGGTTTCTCGATCAACTATCTGACTTTTTTGAAGAAAGACTAAACTCTTCTTTATATACACAATTATCAGTCTAGTCCTTTGTACCAGAAGAGTGCGGCAAGGAGGAGATACTAAGCAATCAAAGGGATGCAGGAGAAGAGGTGCTTCCTCCATATAGGACCGAGAATGCCAAAATAGAAAGGTCTTTATTTAACCGTATAAAGAGACTTGAATCTTTAGATCCCTCTAACAATTTTCCCCAAACTCGTCCAGGGGGCTACTTGGCCCTTGTGAAAGATCAGTTGGATCGAGCGTCCACCTTGGGCAAACCAGTTTATGAGGCCATCCTCACCTCGGAGATAAGAGATCTTTCGATTCGGAAGAGTAAGCAAGAAGCTCAAGATCTCATTTGTGATCTTCTTCTTCGCGAACCTAATGCCAAGTAAATATTTATTATTGAGTTATAAATTTATAAAACAAGAAGCAGCCTTTCATTTTATTGAGGAGAAAGCCGCCCCCCATTTGAGTGAAGTCTCCGGCCTTCCCCGTTATGACTTAGAGCATCTCTCACGTCTTATAAGTTACTTGCGAATGAATGGCCGAGAATCAGACACGTATAGATCCTTTCTCTATTTTTTATGTGACCCAAAACGAGCGTAACCGCTTACCGAGAAATAGAAAGGAAGGACAAGTTGGTTTGAGGACCCGTTGGTCAAAGGAAAGGGAAGGTCCTGATTCCGGGACGGAGCCGTATGACGCGAGAGTGTATACTCTTGAACTCAGGGAGCGAGACCCTAAACAAAGTTCAAGAAGCGTTGAAGAGTGGTAAACTCTGAAAGGAAAGATGGAAACAGGGGAGTTGGCGGATAAAGATGGACAGTAAGGATTGCGTAATATAAATTTTTCGGCCTCGTCATCGAAAGCGGCTTCCAATTGCTCGGAAATTCTAAACTATATGGGGGGCTTGGATCGTGAACAAAAACAATTGATCAAGAAGTTGGTCAACTTTCGCATGAAAGAAGGTAAAAAAACAAGAGTTCGTGCTATTCTTTATCAAACTTTTCATCGCCCAGCTCGAACTGAACGCGATGTAATCAAACTTATGGTTGACGCCCTAGAGAATATAAAGCCCATATGCGAAGTGGAAAAAGTAGGAATAGCAGGTACTATTTATGATGTCCCTGGGATTGTAGCCAGGGATCGTCAACAAACCTTAGCTATTCGTTGGATCCTTGAAGCAGCTTTCAAACGACGTATAAACTACAGGATAAGCTTAGAGAAATGTTCATTTGCTGAGATACTGGATGCTTACCGAAAGAGGGGAATTGCACGTAAGAAAAGGGAGAATCTTCATGGACTGGCTTCCACCAATCGAAGTTTCGCGCATTTCAGATGGTGGTAAAGTGAGACCACATAAAGAGCTCTTGCTCATTCAGTCAGATTATTCAGTAGGATATGGTTCCTTTTTCCTTTTTGTTTGAATCTTCATATAGATTCAAATTTCTCATACTCCTCCCTTCATTCATTGAGTTGGAGGAATCCATCATAGGAGGCCCGCCCGTTATGCATTGCATGAAAGAACCTTTCTTTGTATGACTTCTCTTTTGCCTCAGGTCGAATGAATACGAAAGGGAGATCAATCAAAAAATAGGCCATGAATGAAGAAGTAGTGGGCCTTTCACCCTCTTTCTAGTGACTCGGGGAGCTGATCTGATAAATGCACTTCAAAGGGAGGGAATTTACATTACCATGTTGGTATGGCCGAGCATAAAAGATTTTGAAGTTAGGTCAAAAAGAAGAGGTAGAGACTGAGAGCAAGCAACCTCCTTTTGCCCTTTCCTTCATGGCTCGGCCCTGCTCGCCAGGAGGAATCTTTGATTCATGGCCAGAGATGGTGACTAAGCCGAATCCCCGGAGCGAGGACCGTTAACTACACTCTTTGAATCTCTTACTAAGCCTGTGTTTGAGCTCTATGCCTTTGCGCGCTAAGGCTTTCTTGGCTAACCCGAGCAAACCACCCTGATGAGCGCTATTTCTCGGTTAGCATTAAGTAAGAAGGTATTGAAGAAGATCTATGAGACCTCCGATCAAAGAACAGAATTAGTGCTTTAAATTGACTTCTTTCCATCCATCCTGCCCTTTTTTCAGTCGAGCGCCAAACAACGCCGGTGCTGACCGGGATGCCCTGTCCAGCGAGTATCGTGATACTACTTCAACAAGTCCCTACGTATGTTATCCTACCTTGGGACAAAAAGATTATTCCCCTTGATGTAGAGCAGACCATCCTTTTCCAAAAAGCGAGTCTTTTCCTATCTGGTCGAGGGAGTCCACTTTCTCTTCCGCAGCAAGCCTAGCCTACTTTCGTAAAGTCAACAAGGCCTTACGTTTACCGTTGTTCCCAGCCCATGGCGTATACCACCATAGCAATAGCATAAGGAGAATCCGCATATTAGTAGGGAAAGAGCCTCACTCCTAGCCTCTAGACTGAAATTTCACCTGAAAGCAAGGCTTGAGAGCAAAGGGGTGCGGTCGAATAATCCGGCTTTACTTATTCTTATTTACTTAAAAGGAAAAGCCCGGCCAAGTTCTTCTAAAGTCATTCTTTCTTCCAAGGAGCGATTGCTTGTTGGGAAGCGAGCTCAACCTTAAGTTATGAGAAAGGAGCCTAGCCTAAGGTTAAGCTCACGAGACAAAGCGAGTGCTCTTTACATAATGTACGTAATGAGAGCGTCTTTGCCCCCGAAGTTCGACTTCTTTTCTTCGATCAGATTGGGACTGAAGACCAAGACTTCATATTGAGACAAGATAAGGGGAAGCTAGAACTTCGCAGGCTGTGAATTGGTGCCCCTAGGCTCATGAAAGAAGGGGTTCCTGCTGCTGGGGATAGAAGATGATTCCGAAAACGAAAAGGAGATTTATTTAAGTAAGGCAGGGCCTCACCCGCGTAAGACTCATAAGAGGGTCTACGTCATTATTCATTCCCCATCCCGAGATGTCTAAGTAAACAGGCTTCCCTAAGCTTGAAGCAAGAATAAATGACAAGACTAATAGCGGATTCTAAATTGTAACCTCCCTTTTATCTCCGATTCATAACTAAAACATGCAGCCGATAATGGAGACAGATATATAGAAAGTGTGCAGTGAGGGTGCTTGTCAATCACTAGGTAGCCAGTCTTTACTTAACTCGGCCCAAGCAATGCCCAAAGACTCCCATGCCTTTCTTGGTTGGACCAACCCAACCGGCCATTTCCGACTTCCTGAATTGGGAGAGCAAGTCTCTCTTTTTTTGGGGGGGAGCAGAGCAGTGAAAGAATGAACCAAAGCAAATGATTGTTCTAGAATGGCTATTCCTCACAATTGCTCCTTGTGATGCAGCGGAACCGTGGCAATTAGGATCTCAAGACGCAGCAACACCTATGATGCAAGGAATAATAGACTTACATCACGATATCTTTTTCTTCCTTATTCTGATTTTTGTTTTCGTATCATGGATCTTGGTTCGCGCTTTATGGCACTTCCACTATAAAAAAAATAAAATCCCGCAAAGGATTGTTCATGGAACTACTATCGAGATTCTTTGGACCATATTTCCTAGTATCATCCTGATGTTCATTGCTATACCATCATTTGCTCTGTTATATTCAATGGACGAGGTAGTAGTAGATCCAGCCATTACTATCAAAGCTATTGGACATCAATGGTATTGGACTTATGAGTATTCGGACTATAACAGTTCCGATGAAGAGTCACTCACTTTTGACAGTTATACGATTCCAGAAGATGATCCAGAATTGGGTCAATCACGTTTATTAGAAGTGGACAATAGAGTGGTTGTACCAGAAAAAACTCATTTACGTATTATTGTAACACCTGCTGATGTACCTCATAGTTGGGCTGTACCTTCCTTAGGTGTCAAATGTGATGCTGTACCTGGTCGTTTAAATCAGACCTCTATTTCGGTACAACGAGAAGGAGTTTACTATGGTCAGTGCAGTGAGATTTGTGGAACTAATCATGCCTTTACGCGTGCGCCCGGAAACATAGGCCGACTGCTGAGCCCACTCTGGCTCAGCCGCACCACCCAGGGTGCGAGCCACCCGATAAGCAAGCTATTACAGCGAGCGGCTGGAGCAGTATGGAGCCGAGGAGCAAGGCAGTAGATAAGATAGAAGAAGGGGCCAGGCTCCCGGTGGAGGAGAGGAGACGGTTAGGATAACGAACTTGAAACGCGGAGCCCGAGCGGCCGGCGAGCGAGTGGTTAGTGGTCAATAGCGCCCTAGTTGATGGCATTCCTCTCTGCGGCTGGCACTCGAGGAACCACGGGACACTCCATACAGAGCAAGCAAGTCTTAGGGATGAGACGCCCGCGCAAGGACCTCAATTCTCATTAGGAGGTCGAACCAAGGACCTATGGAAGTCGGGGCTACCCCGTCCCCATGGGCAACGCAAGAGTGTCCCTGAGGGAGGAGTTTAGAGGCCTTATAGTAGCACGGACTTCTTTTTCTTTCTAGGTCATGCGAAGGGGGCCAGTCCAAGATCGTACTGTTCCTCTACAAAGACAACAGACGCTCTCAACGGCTAGGCGCCACTCTCTTTCTGAGTTATTCCAGCTTCTTTATGATTTCGTGTCGCGGTGAACAAACAAAACAAAAAAAAGAGGGCCGTCTCAGCGGAAGGAGAAGGACCTGCAACGGCAGAGACTACTGACCCTCTTCTTGTTTTTAGCCGTATGTTACGAGTCCGGGAAGCCTCCTCAATATGAGGGATCCCTCAAAATCAAAATAGAGAAGGGCGGGCGGGGCTTCCGCAAGAGCCTCCCCCCTCTTCCCGGTCAAGATAGATGGGAAGGAGCCCTATCAAGTCAAGTAAAGGCCATAACCAGCCTCTTTATTTATGTACGTACACTTTTGTTTCAGGGTGGGGCCGCCCTTCCTCCTGCTAATCCGGCCATTTCCGAACCTGTCTTTCTCACCCTATTCAATTCAATGGAGGACTTCTCAATTCTTGCGATTCCCAGCCCCCTTATTATATTAAAAAGACTAAAAAACAAGGCTAGGTTTTTAGTCTTTTTAAAATATCCAATACAATAAGAATAATAATAAAAAGCTCTCCTTTGAATTTAATAAGGAATAAGGTAAGGCTATGAAGCCCTTCCTGAAGCTGGTTTTGCCTTGACCCTTTACTAGGTTGGAGCTATGAAGCTTACCTTATTTATTATTAAAAAGGAAAAGGGCTTTTTCAGCTTGCTGCTCGCTTTCTCGCTTCCGAGAGGCGAAGGGGGCCTGACTTACGGTTTCCAAGCCTGGCGCGAAGCGAAGGGATTGGATTTAACCTATGATCAGATCAGTGGGCAACCATAGTTGACTTTTTTCGTGGTGTTGTTGACGTTGTTGAAAGCTAATTTTTAAGTAAGCCTCGCTTTTCGGAGCTGCTCCCAGCTTACACTATGGTAGAGGAGGTGCCGTGAAGATCTAGGAGTGTGAGCAGTACGAGCTGAAAGGCTCCCATACTGTTTGGAGGGCAGGGGGCATAGATGCCAAACAAACCTGACCCCTATCTATCGTCGTAGAAGCAGTTTCTAGGAAAGATTATGGTTCTCGGGTATCCAATCAATTAAGCCCCCAAACCGGGGAAGCTTAAGCGAAAATAAAAGAGTAGGGTGAGGGGAAAGGGGGGAAGCCACTAAATTGAAAGCTTCGCTCGCTCGCTCTAACGCTCGTTTAGTAGACAGCGAGTGGAGTGCATAAGCCCCTTTAGAGATAGGGGCAAGTACTACACGAGCTCGTAAGTCAAGTACGGAACGAGCCTTGTCTACGAAGCAGAGCGCCCTCATCTTGCTTGCTTCTGGCGAAGCTTCTAGCACTAGATAATAAGGCATTCTGGTATGGCAGGAATACGACTTTTTAGGTCGACCACTACATAGGAGCGATAGCGAAGCCAAGCCGTATAAAGGCGAGCAGCCCTTATAGCACTAGCAAACGGCCTACTTATAGCCCTATTTTCCCCTTTATTCGGGGACTTCAACGGGGCCTTACAAGCTCATAAAATGGCAATTCTTCACGTTTTCCTCAGACAGAAGAACAACGGATTGAACAGGACAGGACAACCGGGAAGGGAAGCCTGACATAGATATTGATTTGAACAAAGGAACTTAAACCGGTACCAGAAACCAAACAAGAGATGGAATTCCAGATTGAACAGATGACCGACCTACAAAAGGAGGCCAACAAGTGGATTGAATCTTTTCCAGTCTAGAGACTGGCGGATTACCTTCGAAACAAAGGTAACCGATAATCCTTCTGCTTTGGACAAGATAAGTGGACAGATGAGTTGAATAATACAGGGACAGCTAGGCGAAGGTCCCCTTTGATATCTCCCAACCTAAAGGCTTTATTCAGAGATGGGTCTTTCAACCGCCTACTCTTTCGATGAAGGGTGCACTACAAAACAATCGGTACTAAAGAGATCAAATGGGGGGATTTCGTCGATATTGAGTCGACTATAAACTACTCCTTGGAACCGTCGTTGTGTATGTAAAAGAGGGCTTTCTCATCTAAAGGCAGGGGGAGCTTTCTCACTATACAATGACCACTACGAACGAAGGACCAACGACGATGAAGGAAGAGAAGGAGGAGGAGTAGGAGCTAGCCTTTGTAGAGGCGGAATCGAATGATTACGAGATAGACAATGAGACAAAGGAGAGCACTTAGACAATTCACTTTGAGTACAGGGAAGTCTGCTGGTAGGAATTCTTCAGGACGTATTACGGTTTTTCACCGAGGGGGTGGGTCGAAGCGATTGCAGCGAAGAATTGATCTGAAACGAAGCACTTCGTCTATGGGCATTGTAGAAAGGATAGAATATGACCCTAATCGTTCTTCTCAAATCGCTCCAGTACGATGGAAAGGGGGGGCCCACCAGAGGAAATGCAAGACGATAGAAGAGTTCGCTCCGCAGCGTAAGATACTGGAATTTACCACGACCACCATCCGCGGTCCATTTGCGTTCTCTTCCCTGCCCGGGAAGGTGGATCAAAGAAAGGTAGCTTGCTTCTCTCCTAGACTGATGGCGACTTATGTAGTGGTCGGCCTTCCTACCAGAATGCCTTCTTTTTCGAAGAGCCCCTTTACTAGTACTAGTAAGGGCGCAGAAAGCAAAAAAACTTGCGCGAAGGACGTTTTCTTCTCTGCCTTCTCCTCTCCAAAGGCCAAGGGAGAGACTGCATCCCTTTCCTTCGGTAGCTCTTTTGGTTTCCCAAGGATAGCGGTAGCTGGGGCAAAGCCCGCTTTCTTCGCTCCGCGAATGAGAGAGAAAGTCAGAGGAAAAAACACGATCTCTCTTTGCGAGATCCGAAAGTGGAGAACGCATAGCATTCTCTGGGCACATAGGATCAAAGGTAAAGCAGCGCTCTCTTGGCAGAGGCGGCAAGAGACTTTAGGGCTTGTTGGAGCTTCTGAGCATAACGAATCGAAGCCGAAGACGGATCAAGGCTTTTATACCAAGGCGATAGACGAAGGGCCGAAGGATGGAACGTGCAAAGTCGATCGTGCACCTGTCGTGTGACCCGTTGGTCCTAAGCAATGTCTTGCGCGAAGCGACCCACCTAGAAAGAGCTCTCCTTTATGTTAGGGGGGCACTAAAATGGAACTTCGATCGGATGCGGGTATCAAATCCCGCCGCTGAGATGTCCAGCGGATTCCTGGGCCTTGACGAATGGCCGGCCACCTTTTACGTTAGAAGAGCAAAAGGCCCAGGGCATAGCAGGATGAACCAATGTGAATGAGTGTAAGCTTCGTTGCCCGAACACGATTGGTGCTGACCACACTAGGTGCTACCGTGGTAGCAAGAGAGGCCAGGCGGTGACAATTGATAGGTTGTCACTGAGCATTCCTAGTCACCCGGGAAGAAAGGTCAAATGGCAAGGCAAGGCCATACGCCCGTTTGGCTCCTCGCGGAGTATAGCTCACATCCAAACATCTGATTGGGGAACGGGGCAACGCCCATGAAGCTCCGGCGGAAAGGGAAGGCCTGCCAGGCCGTATGCCCATGGGTGCAGGATTCTTCGAAAAGGCGCGGGCTGACTCGGAGACCTGGGACCTTGGCTTAGCAACGAATGAAGGGAAGCTCGAAGAGCTTTCTCCGCCAGCGGCTTATGTAGTGGTCGGCCTTATAAAGCTCGCTAAGCTTCGCTTCGCTCCCCCCTATCCTTATTAAATTAAGTGGAAAATAGTAGTCGGCATTCTATAAGCGACTTGCCGAGTCTACGAAGCTTTGCTTCTTCTAGTCGGCCCGTAATGCCTCCCTTCATTTGCTTGCCTCCTTCCAGCTCAGAATGCCTAATGCCTATTATCTAGTGCTAGAAGCTAACCGCCAGAAGCTCACCCTTCGGGTGTCGCTTCCAGCGCAGGAGGCCAAGCATTCTGCTAGACGTCCCGGCCTGGGAGCCCCGTTCGCCTTTACTTTATGAGTAGTACTTAAGTAGCTAAGTTTCCAAAGGTGAACAGCCCCCTGTCCTTTATGTAAAGGGCTTCTCAGAAAAGTAAGGAAGGACGCATTCGAAAGGCCGATCACTATATCATAGGCATTCTGGTGGTAAGACCGACGACTACACTAAGGAACAAGTAAGCTTGACTGAGCAAAGAAGTCAAGGAACGAAGCTGCTTCTCTAATAGCCCTGTTGAATAGGAGGGCGAAGGCTTTTTGAAAAAGTGTTTTTTGTCTTGTAAATGCATTTTTTTCTATTTAGAGAAAGGGGGCTTCAAGTTCTTAGGAAGAGCCGTACGAGGCAGCTCACGTACGGTTCGGGAGCCGAGCCCCAGCACAGGGGCTTAGGTCAACACTTATATAATAGCCAGTCATCAATTGGAAGCGGGCAAGATGGTGATGAATTGCGATTGGTCTAAACCTTCGACTGGCGACTTATTGCGACCTGCCCAGAATGCCTGTCCCTTTATCTTACCTTAAGAAGAAAGAGGGTGTCTTCGTACGACCAATCCTTTCCTTTGCTCTCTTTGCACTTCGGCATCCTTTTATGTATAGGTCAGGAGTGGTTTTTTTTTCCTTTCTTGCCCGATACATCTTTTGTCGAGTCCACTGTTGGGGAGGATGGGGGATCCCTGGTCTCATTCTATATGGGACCAGCGAGTCCTCTTCCGACCTCTGCTGTCTCTTGGGCGGGTTTCAAGACGAGATGGATCCAATTGAAGTGGATTCTCTTTTTTTTGGCTCTTCTTCGTCTTCCCGCGCACCTATCTCAGGCGGGGCCGATACGGCTGCTGGATGCTTCTGATCAATAGAACAAGAAGAGGAGTCAGCCAAAAAGAAAGATCACCAAAAGTAACGACCACCAAGATACGCATAGTAATTAAATCTTTTGATCACCCATTTAAGTTTAAGGAAAACCTTTTTTTGGGGCTTCCGCCTTACACAAGGAAGATTGGATTGCCTGAATCACGAGTCTTATATACTGTGTTACGATCACCTCATATTGATAAAAAGTCCAGAGAACAATTTGAAATGAAAATCAAGAAACAATTTTTGGTCATAAAAACAGAAACGCATGAATTGCGCAAGAAGTTCTTTCGGTTAAAACGCCGTGCGACTCGGAGGACATAAGACTTCTTGGTCAAGCCAAAAAGATTGCCGACTGGATGCTCCTACCCCACCATGCCTGTCCTTTTACCTTACCTTAAGAAGAAAGAGGAGGTATGAAGCGTGGGAAAGAATGCAAGAAGTGTATGATACAACAGGTAACCTTAAGGGGTGGCGGCAAACCTCTTGATTGATCAACGTGAGTGAACTGTGCTTAGACGCTTCGTAAAACCGCACCGATCTACGAGAGGAGCTGATAGATGAGTAGGCTTCCTCTTTCGATTCACGGAATGTGATCTGGGACACGATGGGAGTTTGCGTGTCTCGGTAGGAAAGAGATCACCGGAGTATAGCACAAGATCGCCTTTTCTTGCTGCCATGGGGTCGACCTGTGAACAAGGTAAACCCAATGGGAACCAAAAAACGGGGGGTACCGCATTGGGCAGAAGACGATCCAAAAAGCGAAGGCTCACCCAGCTGAAGGAAGGAGCTTTGGAAGCTTACCTTATTATTAAAAGGGAAAGGGGCAACCTATCTTACTAATAAGAAGAAAGGGGGTGAGATAGGCAAGAGGTAGCTTGCTTCCAAGCCGGCCCGGCCGCGAGGAATCAAGAGATCTTTTCCGGTGCTGACTTGGATCTCGGGTGACGGAATAAGGCGGCCAGAAGCGACGAGCAGTCGCGGTCGAAGCTTGGCTACAGCGAAGCGCTTACCAAGCGCGAAAGAAAGGGCCTTCGCCACTTGAGCCGTATGCGGGGGAACTCGCACGTGCGGTTCTTAGGGGGGGAGAGCTAGTAGGAGCCATCCCATCTCAATAGCGTATATTTGGAGCTCAATATGAAATTCTATTTTCTTGCAAGACCCGTTCGGATAAGGGAAAATTCCAGAGATTGCTTCGAAGTAAGATCCTTGCGTTGACCCTTTCCTGAACCAGAACCGGGGGAGGGTGAGAGGAAAAGGTGATCAAAATGTCCCATCAATAAAGTGAGGGCTTTCCGGACCTTCCCCCCCCCCTCACTCCCCCTTTTTCAATAAATAAGAAAGAAGCCCCGCTCCCTAAGGGGGCCCCTCTCTGATAAGGAAGGATAAGAGCAATCGGCCGAATGATTGTTATTCCACTTACAGTTAGAGCGCCTCTATCGAAGCAGAACAAGTCTAAGAATCCAGCCCTGGTTTTCGGGAATTCCATTTCGATCCAAATATCCGAAGTCAGTCTTGGAGCTGGTAGGGGCGGACATACCAACCTATCCACTGAAAGATGAGATGAAGGAGCAGAAGGGACAGCATGACAGGGGGAATAATTTTTGATTGATGCGGGAGCTCTACTCACTGGGATGACCAAAGGAGGTCCATTCCAAGGAGGAAGGGGTTCTCTTCCGAAATAGTTGACTGCATGGACCTCTGTTGCCTCTTTGATCTTAGAGAGGTCAGCAGACAACCTTGTCGGTTACCCCCGGGATCGGGATAAAGGCTATTCTTTTTTCTAAGGTAATGCCAGGTTCTGAGGAGGAGACTTAGTCTGTGTTCGGACACACTTTCTCTCCACCATAACAAATTTTGCCGAAACGTCGACCGCAATCATCGTTGATTGGGATCATTATTTCCTTTTTCAAAGACAGTCTACTTATTAAACAGATGTCCAACAAAAGCAGTGCAAAACAAGACGACCGTCTGTAGACCAACGTTATGGAAAAGGGTTGGAAGATCTTACTTAATTAAATAGGGCCTCCGTGTTGTTAGGTCTTCGACACCTTAATATCAACAAAAAGAAAGTCTGATACGTGAGTTGCACGGAAAAATGGCGTCGGCGCTTTTTTACTTTTTTGTTTAATTTAGCAATCATTTAAAAAAAGAAAACAAGAATTACGAAAGTAAGGAACTCATTTCTGACAACTATCTTTTTGAAGCAGATAGTTCACAGTGCTTATTCTATAGAGACTCTAAAATAAAAGCCAACTCATGAATCCATTCCTTCGACACCTGGTCATCAGTATGTCCGTACTTTTTCGCGTGCTCTGGGACTGGGACTTGACTTGGTGCGTCGCTTTCTTGGCTCCATTTCTTGACTGGCTGGATTTTTTTCTTTCTGCCATGGAGAGATTGCCTCTGCCTTTCGGGGAAGGTGGAAGCGGAGCCAGCTCTTCGAAGAAACCAACTATTCCCGATCTAAATCTTCCCGCTACTCAAGTAGCTTCCCCGTCCCCGGGTGCGGCTCAAGAGGCCCTGCCGCAGGCGGCAGCACCGGAAGAAGTTGCCCACCCCGATCCCGATCAAGAAGAGCGTGCTGCACTTCTTCTCGAAGTGCAGGCGTTGATCATAGAACAGCTGCAAGAGGAGTCTAAAAAGGCACAGGGGGTGCGGCTGTCCGTGCTATTTCCGGAAATGAGGGAAGTAGACTCCAGTGCCGCGGAGTCGATAATGTATTACGACTTAGAAATCTCCCGGGAGACAGATGCCGAAAGCCTCCGGGAATGGGTGGAGAAAATAAGAGATGACCCAAATCTCCTTAAGCCGCTCATTAAAGATTACCTTCCAAAAAGAAGGTAATCGAAGGGTCTTAAGGGCCATTTGGAACTATGATCTCTCTGGATTTTCTTCTTTCTTTTTTTCGGTATGCCGCTCCGCGAGCAAGGAGCGAAAGGTTGTCTGATCACACTCGAATGTATCTACTTATCGTATTTCTCGGTAGTTCCGTAGCAGGTTTTTTCGGAAAACTCTATTTATTCTGGTGTGGATGGCAGGCAGGCCTATATTCCTTGGTTTTAATAGGACTCCTTACAAGCGTTGTTTCTATCTACTATTATCTAAAAAGAATCAAGTTATTAATGACTGGACGAAACCAAAATGGGTACTATCGGGTCGGGTGAATTCAATAATAGACGCCTGTTGGCATTCCAGCCTTCCTTCTCCTTTCAGGGCCTATCCGAAAGAGAATCCAGTACTTCTTGGTCGTGAATATCTGAACTGGTTGTTCGCTGTTCAAGAATTCTTGTTTGGGCAGTTCATACCATCCATACATAGTGTTTTGATCTAAGATTTCAATTCTTCCGTGTTTCAGCAGTAACATATTGTTCCATGGAGCTAAGGTCCAAAATATGGAAGAAAGAAGCGTTTCCACGACTCTACCACCCAGTCAATTCTGTTCTACTTAATCCCTC
>JAGHKM010000418.1:237500-240000 GCA_019097785.1 Fraxinus excelsior
CTCCGTCGACGTCAGTGGTGAATGAAAAGCATATTCACCTATTGCTTCAGTGCCTGCGGAGGCGCTTGCTTAGATGAGAGTGGAGTTCCTTCACCTCCAACAGCTTTCTTTCCTCTCAACCTCGAACAGCCCCACAGCCTCTCTCTCGTGGGCTAACCAATGCGCCCCTACTAACAGCTATCTAATGCAAATATCTCATTTATGAGCCTGAAAGCTTAAAGGCAACTGAGAGCAAGCAAACCATAAGGCCCACTCGACCTGTATGGATTCCCCCTGCCCGGCTCTACCTCAGTGGATTCCGAACTTATATCAAATCAAATGAGTAAGCAGTAGACTTCAAGTCTAAAGTTTCAGATATCAATAGTAGTGAATATCCATAGTCTTTTTCCAATATTCAATTGATCGTATGGAAAGGCGCCTAGACGGAACCTATACGAAGGAGCAAACAAGCAACGGTAACTACTATACTTGACTTGCCCACAGAATTGACTAAAGCCAGAAGTAGAGAATAGGGCTATTTCAGCTCACGACTTGAAATATTGAATACTTTAGGCAGCTTATCGGACTCATAAGCAAGAAGTGGATCCTAGCTCAGGAGGAAAGAGCTAGCCTTCTTTCCTGTCTATAGATCACGAGCTTACTCGAAGAAGTACTTAGGATTATCAAAGCTCACTTTCCGCCCTGTACTGTAGTTCAGAAAGCTGATTGAGGGCAAAACCTCTTCTTCTGTCTTCCCAGCCTCGAGAATCAAGCACCAACAAGGAATCGAGCACGTAGATAAAGATTTTTCAATTCAGGGGATGAATATATGACAATTGAACTGATAAACCAATATCAGTCTCAAGGGAAGTTAGTACTTTCATCAGCCGTAGAAGTTCATATGAAATGACTTGATTTAACTCCAGCGAGTGTAATACCTGAAGCGAGCCATAGAGCTGCTTCGAGGGGATAGGCGAGGTTCCCAAGCGGTAAAGACCATACAGGAGTTTTATGCTCACGGAAAGTCTTTAGTTCGCTGGTCTTTTTGATTTCCCACTTGCTCTGTGGGAATTGAAACCCCTGTTTGCTGTACTAGCCCCTGACCTGTGAGTGAGCCTACACTCTCTCTATTCGAGTGAGTTCCACTTCTTATATGCCATCTCTCCTCTCCAGCTTCTGATTGAGAGATTCGAGGAGGGAAAAGGAAACCTAGGAGAAAACAAAAAGAAGAGGATTCTACATCCTAGGAACAATCCTCAAAAGCTTTCAGTAATTCCTATGAACAAAGGGGTTTTTTAATTACACCAGCTAGGTAAGAAAAAAAAGAGAAAGAGTTCAAATCCCACAAAGCCACTAGGCCAAGAAAGAGACTTTTGTAGTGGAATTTCAATCCACAAAAAGGAAAAGGGTTTTAGAATGATTAGAGTACCCACGGAGCGGTAAAAAGATGGAGTCAATGTGAGGTCTAGCCCCATTCCCGGTCGTGTAAGCCTTCCATTGTTGGCAGTAAGGGACAATCCTTTATTGTATTACTCTTTCCCTCTGCCCGCCAGTCTTGCAGGTCTTTCACCATCTGCTTTTCCTTTAGTTTAGCCTTTTTAGAAGTAAAGGAAGCAGAGAGGACTGGATCTGGATACCGTAAGGCACATGCAACAACATGAAAAGCGTCGGAAAAGGGGATGTGACCATGAAGAGGTTGGGCTGGTTTTGAGCTGCCCTTAGACCGATTCTCTCTTTCGGTTCGGTAGCAGACACCAAGATAGGCTAGGCTGGGAAACCTTATTCGATACGATAGGACAGGTAAACTAAGCAAGGCCTGGAGTGAAAGAGTCTGGGTCAAGAGATTTTCCCCTGGAAGCCTGCCTAGAATAAGCCCTTTTTTATATAGAAGCCTTAGGAGATTCCGGATTCAATTCTTTCGAAGATGAGAGATCAGACTATCTCCGAGAAAATAGGGATCACGACCGGGAGAATAACAGGAGTTCGACTCGTTTTTATAACTAACGTTTTACTATTTAGAAATGTCCCTCCTCGCCTAGAAGGATAAGAGAATAGGCAGGAAGACGGGCTTAGTTAGCTCTTTTCAGGTTGAAGAAAGAGGGGCAGCTTTACCAGGGCAGAGGCAGAGGGGGGGAATAAGAAAAAGGGAGCGCGCGTAAGGAGAGTTTATTAGATGCAGGGAAATATTCCCACAAACCCTAGAAAAAGAAAGAACCATTGGTCAACCAAGCACAAAGAAAAGAGTCCTCGTAAGGCCTCCAATCAGTGTAAAAAGTACTTTACTGAGTCTACGCAAGGAAGAGAAGAGATTCTCGTGGACCGCTAGCCCCGGTTTGAACTCATGAGATCGAGAGAGATGGGGAAGTAAGCGAAGCTGTTTAAGTAAGAGTTACCTAATTGATTGAATACCAGTCAATTTCCCACAAAAGCATACTTATTTCCGCAACACAATTTCATTGCCTTTGATGCGGCACCTTTAACTGCTAATCTTATTCCACCCGAAGGCTAGTTAAAAAGTCAT
>JAGHKM010000418.1:247500-257500 GCA_019097785.1 Fraxinus excelsior
AGAGCTTCGACATCGTCCAGGGGAATCTCCTTCCCAGGCTCGTAAAAGGCCAGGCGCTCTTTCACCCGCCTTTCTATGGGCGATAGGTCGTCCCCTACATCCACTCCGGCTCCGGGCGGGCCAATTTGCAGCTCCAAATTAGGAGCTCCCGCAGGTGCAGGCAACATACAATTCCCGAGAGAGGGAATTTCTTCGGTCGCGAGGACTACCCGGACAGCTAATCCAAGAGCGAACACTAGCCCCCCTCCGAAGCCTGCCTTTAGCAGCAATACGGAGAAGGCCCGAACTACCAGAAAAGACGCAGTCCTCGATAGTAGTTCATTCCAATAAAAAAGGAAATCCATTCTCAGACAAATAATATAAAAAAACAAAACCAAAGTGGCTAGCACGAGAATGCGAGTCAGAATTATAGTCGAAGGCTTATAAATAGGAAGATGAGGAGATAACGGGCGAAGGATATTCATTCTCTTAGGTTGGATTTATTTCGCTTCTGCTTCTTGCTCTAAAATTGAAGAAAGACTTGTCGGAAATCACCTTGGTTTTTCCAAGAAAGACATGGGAATCTTTGGGCATGGAAAGCTTCGCATTCTTTTCGATCTTGTACCCAGGGTTTGGTACACTGAACACTAACCCAATCCCTTACTTGACCCTCATCACTATCGAGTTGTAACCAAAGTAGATCAACAAAACCATTGCCTGACGTGAACAGACGCTTTATCATTAGACTGTTTTAACCGGAGCGGAGCCGGATAAAGCTTTCTTTACTCAAGCAAAGACGAATCAAAACCTTTCTTTTCTTATGATTAGAGGGAAGGATCACTCCTAAAAGCAGCCGTGATCAACTATACGATACCACCAGACGCGGAGGAGGACTTTTCCGGGTTATTAGGTAAGAAGCAAGGAAGAAGGAAGACTCTACCTCTACCCCTTTAATGCTAAACTCTTTATTTAGGCTATTAAGGATCGGAGAATGCCGGGAAAAGGGCTTATGCTTAGCGAATGCCCTTGCTTTTATTCAGAGGAGATTTATTTTATTTTCATTTTAACAAAGTAGTCTTGAGAATGCTTGCTGGCTAGCGCTATAGCTTTGCGATGAGAAGGAATTGGAAGAGAGTGCGTTTTGGATTTGAAGAATACGCTCTTGTCTCTTTCTACTTCATGACAAATGCGGAGAAAAAAATAGTATCTTTTTCCCATTCTCTGATCGGGGAATATGAAAATCGATTATTAGCTTATTCAAAAGGAATTTCTATCCGTAGAAGAAGAGCCCTAGTCTGAATCCTAGATGCAGAGAATCGTCTGTTAACATATGATTTATCTTTCTCGATAGCCAGCTTTTCATAGTGTAGTTTCGTACCTTTACTATGGAATGTAATTTTACAAAATAAGAATGCCAAAAACAAAAACCAAGGTCAGAAAACCAAGCAAGTCCCTCGTAATTACAACAATCAGAACGATGGGAATAACAAACCTCTTCGCCAGTTCACCCCATTGAAGCTACCTTTGAGCCAGATCCTTCCGTTGCTATTGGACAAAGGCCTTGTTCAGCTCCTGATGCCAAAGCCAGTGCCAGATCCTGTCCCACCTTACTGGAACATGTCGGCCTATTGCGCTTTCCATCAAGGTCCAGGGCATCTTACTGATGAAATCAAACAAAATGTAATTATTAAGCACAAGATCTTTGATCTTATAGACAAGAGAAAAATGACAGTGCCTCAAGAGGATGCTCCATCAAACCCCAATAAAAACGTGGGGATTTTCAAGGACCCTCTACCTCAGCACGGGTCTGTTTGTTGCTTCCACAACCCCAGATGCCTCATCTCCACCATAAAAAGGAATCCATGTCATTGTCGCAGAAGACTACCATTCAAGAAGAAGAAAAGAAGAGCTTTTTCTCTTTGATTTCGCTGGATCCGACTCCATGGATCATTTGGGACCCAGAAATAGTCGTCAAAAAGTGCCAAGCCATCCGACGAGGGAAAAGAAGTAGTAGAAGAGCTGAATAAAGATAAAGAAGTGGTTGCTTGTTGCCAAGAAGAGGACCTAAGCGCTACGCTAGCTCTATCCCGTCCCACTGGACTGCCCAGAGATCAATGCTCTCTCGTCCCTTGTCCTAGAGCGCGCCTCATCAAGCCTAATTCTCACTAGGGGTTCTTCTCCTTCCCCTTCGGAGACTGTTCCGTATGCTCTCCCTTCATCTGTGCCTTTGACTGAGCCGTATTCGACCTTTGTTTCCATCAACGATGTAACTAGATTAGATCCGGTGTCATTCACACCATCTGCGGTAGGGGTGAGAGCGTATGACGACTCGTCAAGAGATGCGGTGGGCAGCACCCTGATTAAGCTGAAAATAGGGCCCGCTGTGCGTGAAGTTTCATTCCATATCTATGACATCGAGTCATCTTTGAATATGTTGCTAGGAAGACCATGGCTTCATACAGCAGGGGTCGTGTCGTCCACGCTCCATCAATGCTTGAAGTTCGTGCATGCCAAGTCATCACTGTCGCCGCCGAGGTTTTGACCAAACCAAAGGAAAGGGGGTTGAGGCAGAAGAACTTTTAGCCGAGCAAATTATTTAAAATCTCATTTTTGCTGAGGACATCCCACCACCTGACCCAAGATGCTCATCTTCAGGATCTAGAGGAGAAGCATACGTATCAGTCCTAGACGTCCCCCTGGACTCTAGAGTGAAGCCAAGAAAGCTCACCCCTAGGGGAAGAGAAATCTCCAAAGAAACCTCAAGTGGAAGATGATGGGGCTACGAAGCTAAGAAAGGGCTAGGGGTGAAAGGCCAACCAAGATCGGATACTTGTTTCAGTCGATCCGATTTGAAATTTCACTTCAACGGAGAAATCTCTGGATCCCGAAGCATCTGTTTTTCAAAAAAAAAATTCTCATTCCAAAGCAAGCAAGAAATCCTCTATTATCAAAAGCCTGTGCTCGCGAATCGGCTGTGAAAGGCCGATAAAAATTTCGTAGTATAGTCTAGCTAGAAAGACAACACGGTAGCTGTAATGCCCCCATTCCCACATGTTTGCGAGGTCCCCACCTTTTAGCCGAAAGGCACTCGTTTCCCTTCTTAGGAGGCGGTGTGCTAAGAAATAAGATTGAATGATGTTACAACTATGTTTGGATTTTCCACCAAATCTCTGTTAGATTCGGTATATCATCGTGTACTTGACCCAAGACATAACGAGAATCGCCCCGTTCCAAGCCTCCGGTCCCCAATTTCTTCATATGCCCCGTTGTCCCCCAAACCTTGCATTAACTTTCCCGGGCTGGCCCCTAGTCGTCCTGCGAGAAAGAGCGTTTCGGAGCGACAAGTAGAGCTTGAGGAACGGTTAATGCAAAACCCTTTGACTCGGGGTAAAGGGTTCAAAACTTTGTCCTGTGCCTGCTTTCGTGACCTCAAAGAAGGACGCCGCCTGGCGAATGCGCGTTGATAGTCGGGGCCATCAACAAAATTACCAAAAAAGAGTGGTTCCCCTTAGATATGTTGTCTGGATCGTGTGTCTTTTCGAAGATTGATTTGAGAAGTGGTAATCATCAGATTATAATCCCATGGGGGGATGAATGGAAAACCGCCTTTAAGACGAGGGATGGGACTTTGCGAGACCTACAAAATGCCCTAGTACTTTTATGAGGATGATGAATTAGGTGCTTCGGCTTGATTTCGAAGAAGAGGTAAATTTTTTATTGTTTATTTTGATGGACATTCCAATTTTTAGTGTGGATGAGAATGAACACCCGAATCATGTCATGTACAATGTGTACTAGAAGTCTTGCGACGGGGGAAACTTTATATTAATTTGAAGAAGTACTTCTTCATGCAAAAAAAAGGAGTTTGTGATCACCTCATATGGGGTTGGGGTAGACAAGGAAAGGGTAGGAGTCATAGTAGAGTGGTCTACACCAAAGTTTTTTACGGAAGTTCGAAGCTTCCATGAACTAGCGACTTTCTACGGGCGCTTCATCAAGAACTTTAGCAGCCAGCTAGCTTTAATCACCAATTGTCTGATACAAAATCGGTTCTAATGGACCAAAAGAAAGCAGAAAGTAGTTTTCTCCACTTCAATAGCCTCTGTATTGGCCTTATCCGATTTCTCAAAGGTATTAGAAGTGCTTTTATGTCACGTAGGCATTGGAGTAGTGCTTAGCCAAGAAGATAGACCAATTGCCTTCTACAGCAAGATATTGAATGAGGTTTGACATCATAAGTCAATTTTATGCTATTGTTTTGGCCTTGCGACAGTTGAGACACTTTTGGGTTTCCAAGAGGATCTTTTTTTGCAGCTCTTCTAATTTTTAAATGCTAAAAGGAAGTTGACTAGCATACATTCAAAATGGGTTTTATTTTTGACTAAAACGTGGAGGAAACAAAACCAAGTTGTTGGTGCACTAAACGGAAGGCTTTCTCTTTTAGGATCTATGTCTGTCGAAGCTGTTGGATTCAAAGCTATTAAAGGTCAGTACAAGATGGATCCTTATTTCAGCTCGATTCTGG
This sequence comes from Fraxinus excelsior, assembly GCA_019097785.1. Taxonomy (NCBI): domain Eukaryota; kingdom Viridiplantae; phylum Streptophyta; class Magnoliopsida; order Lamiales; family Oleaceae; genus Fraxinus; species Fraxinus excelsior. The sequence continues at coordinate 252,005 of JAGHKM010000418.1, forward strand.
AGCAGTGGGAGCTGCATACCGGTGGTCTAGAGTTTGATTCTTTTCTTCAAGAATAACTGATATCCAACCTTTTCTATTTATCTTTAGGAGTAGGACAAGGGAAAACTCATAAAGGTGGACATCCGAGATTCACTCACAGGAAGAATTCAAGTGAAATTGTTTTTGAGTTCAAAGAAGACGCCTCCGGGGAACCTACTCTTCTTCGGTTTCAGAATCGGTTGATGAACAAGAAGAATCTATTGCCTCCACTTCAATACATTACAAAGAAGCTAGTCGCTAGTTCAAATAGGCATTCCCCAGCCGGCAATCATATGTTGAGTAGGAGCTCGTTCATCAACCTGTGAACGGAAAGACCAAAAAAGTTCAGAAACTGTACAAGAGCGAGCCAAAAACCTCTCTACCTATTCCCTTAAACAGACAGGCACAACAGTTGGTATTGGCTTATTCCCGCACCTGTACGATTGATTGCTTCAAGGCTTCGCACCTTTCTAATGCTACGAAGTTCTATTATTACTATCCTATGACAACCCCTCACATGGAAGCAACCAAAAAGAATAATGAAAACAAAAGAGACTCTTGCTTAAACTTAAACAAGGGAATAGCATGGATCTGCTCCTCTTGACTACAAAGCAGCTGTCGCTCTTGCATGGGCGGATAGCGTTGGGAAGGAAGAAACCGTAATCCGCACCTTGAACAAAAGGGGAACGATGAAGTTAGCCTAGCTTCGGTCTCTCTTCCCTTTCGTCTGCTATTCCTACGCCTTCCTGCCTGTACTTTTATGCTTGCCTGGAAGGAATGGGCAGACAGCAAGAAAGAAGGATTGATAATCAAAGAATAGAAGAAAGGCGCATCTCTAGCCAAAGACCGGCATTCCAGCTCTTCCCTGCTCACTCTTATCGGTGCTTCCTTCTGATATAGATATTTCTATTATAGGATGAATTTCATTACGCTTTCACCCTCAGCCCTTAACGGGGAACTTCATCAGTTGCCTTGAAGCAGCGTCAAAGTTAAGTGGTAAGAATCTTTCTTTCCTATCTGTTAGCAGTTGAGGACGAAAATACCGATAAAACGCGAAAATGAAAAAATTCCATGTCCGTTTCCGAGTTAAAGATGACTTTAGACGAAAAAGACGGGAAAATCAAACAAATGACCGGGGAGCGAAGGAAAGAAGAGAAGTAAGGAAAGCATTAAGTAAGTAGAGCGTGAAGGTAGGGCATGAAGGAAGCATGAAGCTTGCGGATCGAACTCTCACTCGAGAAGGGGAGTTCAGTTAGCCCTTTTCCTTGGGAATGAACTGGATTTAGTTGCTTGTACTGGGGATTGGCTTAGCAGGAAGATTGGATATGATTCTACTCGAGGAAATCTGTTCTTACTTTAGAGTGAATAGTGAAGATGGACTGACTCAGCGCCTAAGCGCAATGAAAAGACTGGGATTGACGGATTTGGTATGCCTAGCTTTATGGGAAATCAAATAGATAGAGTAGATACCGAATCTCATTCCTTATGAATTGGATGGTTCATTCCAGTCTTTAGTAAGTCAAGGCATTCGGGAAGCAGGAGAGTAAGCAAAGTTCTCTAGGAAGTCAGCCCATTGCTTTGACTTTTAGCTGCCACTGCTTCATCGCATCGGATGTTGCCCTTGAATTTCTTTCTGTAGCCGCATCGGAGGATGTAATAGCAAAGTCTGCCACCGCTCCTTCGGAGGTCTCCTCCCCCCTTTTGGACCTATAGATTGGTACCACACGAGACCGGACCCGTAGCCTGAGGTACCCATATGCAACGAAGACTTTGAATCGGATACTTATTCTAAGATCTTTCTTCCACTGCCAATAGTACGAAAAAGAGTCTGAGTAATAGCTTCAACAAAGCTCCGTTCCTTCACTGAAGTCTTTGTCTAGAACTAACTAGAAAAGTGAGCCCGGTCTGACTCAATCGTCTTCCGACTTGGGAAGAAGTGCCCCCCGAAGCACTCCATTCATCTGGTGATGAAGAATCTCCTATCGCTTCATCTTCCGCTGCCCTTTCATTCTCTTCAGTTGTCTTCCTTCTTCCCGTGTGGAGGAATGCCGATAGAACTGTGGATACCTCAGCTTTGGGAGAGACCTCCGTTTTGGTCTTCCTAGAAAGTGAGGAGGCGCCAGCCGCTGGTCTGGACTTTCTTTCAATTGAAAATCATATAGTCTTTTCAAGAAAGCCTTCGTGAACTCAATCAAAAGAGCAAACAAGCTTCATGTTCTCCTGCTCGGAGAATGCTAAAACAGCGTATATTGAGACAAGAGCTTATTCTATCAAAGAGCGTATTCTCGGCATCAATACACTAACTCCTGGCAAGATCCGATCGGAAATAGCCAATTAGAAGAGTGGCTTAAAAGTTCCTTATCCCTTTGTTGATGAATCGCATCTCCCCCCTTCCTTTCTTCTCTCCAAAACAAAGTCTTCGAAGTTGGTTGGGGGAGTCACTTCGCTCGCCTTCGGGTTAGTTAAGAGTTCTTGCTTCCTCCTTTGCTGCTTTGCTACCTTGCTAATGCTAAGAAGTGAAGTTCTATGGTTACTGTCCTAGGTGGGGGAGGTTGGATAACCGATGCCCCGGTGACTGGTGTAGCGCCCAGTTGAGGCTTGGTCGTTTGGACTGCCAAACTAGATGGTAGCGTGATCGAAGCCCAGATTGCGTGATTGTTCGAACGGGGTACCGTGACGTGGATAGGTCCGTTCAACCATCCATGTTTTCCGACCGATGTCCGCTTTGGTGAGAGGTATGGCTTGCCAAGGTTGGGGGGCATTCAACTCAAGGAATTACGTATGTGAACACGAGTGAAGATTCAGCCTTATACGGAGAGGGCTATTATCCCAGGTTAGTCTGCTAAGTCTGCTCCGGAGGAACTATCCGATACAACAGACGCATCCCCAGCCGAAGACGCAGAAAGAGATACCGATTCTCCATCGGCGGAATCCAACCGAATCAAATAATAAGGAATATGGAACAGAAGCACCCCAATCCCCATACGAATCGGCGGACGCCTAACCAACGGATCCCGTTTCTCTCGAACCAACATATCCTGCTCTTTCTCACGAATATTAAGCCAATAGAATAGGGCTTTTTCTGCTTAGCTCGGTTAACATGTTGAACTAGGTCCGTCCGTCCCTAAAGAAGAAGTCTAATGGGAAGAGGGCTAAGCTCAGCTCGCGTACTTCGGTGACCTCGGGCAAGGTCTGGTCGAGGGGATCAAACACATGCATGGTCAACAAGCGTGGTCATAAGCAAAGCTTAGTCCATGTTTTCGTAGCCGTCGGTATATGGAATAAGCTAGTCAGTCAGGTGGAGGACAGGTGGATCGGTGCTCATGGTGATCGCTCGGCTCACTCATAGGTTATTCGGAGTCCGGATTTCTCGGATTTCGAGCTAGCTCCCAATCATGCCTTCCCAGATAAAGATTCATTCAGTCTTTTTCTAGTCTGGAAGAAAAAGTTCCGCCCAATCTTTTGATAGTATGTAAGCACCCGACCTCTCCAGTGATTCCGATCAGACGAAGCTTTGATCAGCAGAACTGGCATCTGTCTGCCGGATCGGTAGCAGTGTGAGGGGAATACTCCCACCTCAGAAGATGATAGCCCGGAGAGTTTCTTTCGTCGAATTCACCTCTCCCACGCCCAATCTTTACATCAGTGGACGGTGTAGACATGATTTGACGAAAGGATCGAGATTCGGAAGAATAAACAGAATCCACAGAGTCGACTGATGCCTCTATACTATTGAGAGAAAGATCAGATTGGACTATTTTCAAGACCTGCGGGCCCTACTTACTTCAGGCTTCTCTCCTCCAGGATGCAAGGGATTGCTGCTTCCACTGCTGTCTCCACTCGGTCAAATGCATCCGCCTCTGTCTCTATCTCCACTGCTGGATTGAAAGAAGAGATTGCAGAGTGAAGTAAAAGGTAGCCGGCTGCTACTAATAAGAACCTAACAGAAGATCCATCTGGATCTACTACTTTATATACTTTCCGATCAACTGCTATTGGTGCTTGCTCTGGTGCTAATCATCTATCATGATTAAGATCGGCTAGTGGAAGAAGGGGCGAAAGCCCGATCAAAAAGAGGTCGTATTGATGACCCATTTTCTATATGTCAACTCTAGTACGAGAATGTTTAGTCATTCCGATAGTGACTGGCCTTTTTTTAGCTATGATCCTCGGAAAAATCGCCCAAGGCCGAGGAAAAAGCCCTTGTCTCCTTCGTTAGAGGGAAGGAAGGAGAATGCTAAGACAGATTTTCGAGAAGAAGAGCTCTAGCTGCTCGTCAGTCTTTCTTTTTTTCCTAAATGTGGGTGCTAAACCAGATTCCCCATGCTATATGCGGCGGCAATGCAATCTAAACTTCAAGCGAGCAGAGGAAAGATGTTGAGGTGCGAAAGCCTTCTATTGAGAGCGGAATCTAATTAATAGAATTGTGGCTTCTTTCTTTCACTATTCCAGTGTATCCAGGCGGCAAGGAGAATCCTTTTTTTACATCTCTTCCTGATGATGTACCGCTAACAAGGTCTACATATTCTCTCATTGTGAACCCTAGTCCATCTCCGAACCTCTTCTATTTCGTTGCTATAACACAGCCCACTAAGCATCTGAAAGACAAGCTTCCCTCTTCAGCCTCGGTATCGTCTTGGTCCTCTGCCACTCCCTTTTGGACCCTTGCCTTCTTATCTCAGGGTGTGAGGCAAGGAATAATGTAAACCCGTATTGTAATAGTACGCACAAGGAACTATCTTTAAGGAAGAGTAAGGACCAGGACTGAACTTGGCGTCTTTTTCCAAGCTGCCTACGTACCCCGTAAAGGAGATCAAGTCATAACGTAGTTCACTTTGATTTGGGCCGTTCACAGTTTTAGCTCATGCGGGCCGGGAGTATCCAATGACAAGTTCCTAAAGCCTTACTATCCCTTAAAGCCTCACAGCCGGAAGACTTTCTCTGTGCCTACATACCGAATCAGACAAGTGAATAAATCGGTGGTATGTTCTTCTTCACGTGATCGTGCTCTAGACCTATGGGACTAAGAACCACGTTTCGGGGTCTTGCACTCACTCCCTTTACGACCAAGATCAGGAGCTATTCATAGAGCCGGGGTGACCCCGCCTAGGTCAGCGGAGAAATCCATTACAGAATGGCTTTGACTTGTAGCAGCAAGATAGGCTGGCTTTGTTCCTGAGGCACATACCTAAAAAAGGGTACCGCCAGCCACATAGCACAAGCTGGGGTATCTTACCCGACAAAGTTAGATTTCATAAGGAAATGCCTACAACTAAGTATATAAGACCAGGCAATCAAATTGGACAGTTTTTTTATACCTATGTCCGTCAAAGCCCTATTTTAGCCTACTTTATTATATTGAATAAGATATCCGGTAACCTTTTGTAGCTCTTTCTATCTAACATACTCCCTTTCTCACGAAGCAAAAACAGATTCTTTGGTTGCAGTGGCACTTCCAGACACCGGATTCCCATACAC
>JAGHKM010000418.1:262500-277500 GCA_019097785.1 Fraxinus excelsior
AAAAAGAAAAGAAAAAGAATCTATCTAACTTTATACGGACATTTATTCCCTTAATCAAATCCCGCTTGGCCTACACGTTTTGTTGTTCCTATAGGTATAGTAAGGAGGAAATTACCCGATTCTTCCACAACCTGTGTCGAAAGAGAATCAGAGAGTTTCTCAAGGCTAATCGAACGAAAAGGCATCCACTAGAAGCAAGACAGGTGGAATACATGCTAAACCAACTCCCTCGCTTAGTTAACTACTACGAACAGAAGATCCGTAGGAAAATGACTCTCCTGGCAACACGGGACGGTTACAAGAAGGAGCTAGGTGATAACGGTTTTACGTAGCGGGCTAGTTCCCCTAAAACGACAAGTTGGAGAAGTCAGGTATACCAAAAAGATAAGAATTAATGCTTACAGATATGAGAAAGGATTAGAGCAGTACCATCAACAAGGAGAAGGCTTCGTAGTAACAAATTGCATAAAAGAAGAACTTAATGGACTATTACACTTTACACTTTATCTGTACCTTATTTAGCGGATCAGCCATGATTGGCCACTCGCCCCGAAGAATCGGGAATCTTTTTAAGCGTCACAGGAGTTCCAAGTCTAAGGAGGTTACAGTAAGTGTTCTGCGTCATGCATCAATCCAAACGAAACATAGAGACTTATTAAGGCAGCCGGTTTAGGGTACTAGACAGTAGATCCTCAATCGTTATCCTTAGGTTAGCAATAGCCTGTTAGCTTCGACGTAAATTGGGAAGGAAGGCTCTGCCTAATAATGAATCACTAATTTTCCTATTCTTGGTTTGCTTTTGGTTGCACTGATTAATTCCGGTTTAGCTTCAAGATAAGCTTTAAGTCTAGCTCCAATTGAGCCTTTGAGATTGTCTCATCGGGAGGAAGTCTCCCCATACACCCGGGTGACCCAGTCGCATATGCAGTAGCTCCAGACCTATACCCCTCCCTTCCCCTTCCTTTGTTTGGGATAGTGGGTAGGCATGCGTTTTCTCAATTGAGAATGCAATCGAGGAGCCTAACTCGCATTAACGTAGTCATCTCCTGTCCTGCCTATTACTATGAGTTGGGTTTCGTAGAGTGAAAGGTTGGGCGTAAATAGCGCCTCTAGACCAAGTATAACAACGGGCTTTTACCCTTTAAATGAAAGTCTTACCGTTGGCAGACGCTTATTTTGCTTGAAAGCCTGAAGCTGATTCAATCTCGTAGCAGCTGTTGATTTTGATTGTCTTGTAGCTGATGAAGCTTGAATTTAAAGCCTAGAGCTGTGGAGTGGTGTGTGGGACTCGTGTAGTAGTAGCTATACTCCGCGTGCCAGCAAAGCTCCTCTCCCACGTGTAAACCAATATCCCGTGGTAGACTTAAGCTCTTCTAGGTCTCCTGCTTTCATTTTTTCAAAAAGTTTGGTAGGGGCTGCCAAGCTTGACTAATCTAATAGGGGTATCCGCATAAGGAGAATGCCTGTCCTGTGCCACCTTGGTAGCACAAACAAAGGTCCTGTGTACCAGCTATGTACGAATCATAGTCAATAACTTTACTAACTTTCTTAGTTGCAAGGGTACTTTGCTTTAAAGTTTTTTCTTACAGTATATTAGAAAGTAAAAGTCTTCTTAGTATTACAATAGTTGACTATGAATATTCCTACCCTTGCAGTGCTAATAACTTAATTAGTCTGAGTCTTAGTCTACTAAAAGCATAGGAACAGTCAACTCTTATGTTGCAAGGTTCCACCCCAACCAGTAATAAGCACTAAACTGAACTCTATAAGGATAGACTGGGTGATTACTCACTCACTAACAGAATCGATAGGTGTTTAGGATATGAAAACATCCTTCCCTTTGTGCCCGACCCATTGAGTAAATAGAACGAGAATTGTAAAATTTTTATATTAGGACACGGGGCGGTATATTTTAGTGCACCCATTAACTCCTTGTTAAGACCCGACTAACTAAATAGAATTGAATCTCCTTCTTCTAGGCAACCGGGTCTGAGTCCCTGTCCCTAGTCTGAGTGTTAGTAGTTTCATTAGAGCAAGCTCATCAGTGTTAGGGTTTTTATTTGCTTGCTTACCTTGTTGTTAGGTGGGAAAGGACACAGTTTCATAGTATAATTCCCAACCCAGTGAGTTGATAGAGACAACCCTGCCAACCAGTAGTCCGCAGCCAGTTCCAAAGCATAGGAATAGGTAGAGTAGATTACTCACTTTTATTTAAACACAAACAAGCAAGCCAGGCAAAGAAAGCAAGCAATTTTGGAGCAGTCTTAAAATAAAATAATAGTAGGTAGAGTATTCAAAAACAAGCATAGGAACTGGTGCTTACGAGTAATAAGGAAGAAACCTCACTTAAGAAGAAGGACACGGGGCGATTAACCAATACAAACAAAACAAACGGAGGATTTGAAATAGATAGAAAGGAGTCCAATCTAAGCAAGCGTAGTGGAGGGAGAAACAATCCTACAAGTAAGCAAGTAGTTGCAAGCGAGGAATTAGTCCCTGCTCTGCTAGTATTGGTTGGTGTTACTTTATCATACAAAGGATTGTGGCAAGCAAGAGAAACTAAAGTGAGTTTTAGGGTGCAGCGTGAAGGCCCCCTCGAATGTACCTTGAGTTGACGTCACTGGGACATCTACCGCGAGGATCTGCTTCAGCAAGTCTTCTCCCAAAGGCTGCTGTTCATTAACTCCTTTCTATTCTCTTTTGTCTATGGTTCCTCTTGCTATCGCAGGCTCAGGTGAACTTCTGTTTTTTCGTGAACCAACGAGTTCAGTCGTGTTGCGTCACGAGTCTACAAGCCTGCGCAGGTCCTCTCTGATCAACTCGTGAGGCCTCTATAGCAGCCTGTTGAGATCTGCCGTGGCTTTCCTTGTTGCTGATCGTGGCTCCCATCGTGAGACCCACAAGCTTATTTCTTCTCAGATCTAACGTGATGCCACAATCAAATGGGCCAAGTTGCTAGTCTCACGGATTGCCTCGATGCAAAAATGTTAAAGATAAAAAGGAGAATGAGCTCAACCAACCTATTTAAAAGATAAAAAGTAGATGTGCAAACCCCTCCGTTTGGTCAACTACTGGCCATACGGAGCGGAGGGGTAGAAGCACTCATTTCATTCTAGTGGGACCTAGAGGAGCTTAAAAGGTACGAAGTGTCTTTCTTCCTTTCCTTATTATTTATTCTTTTTCTGCTTGACTTACTTTCTTACGTTCTTCCTTTCCTGATTACCTTGCTTTATGCCTTTCTACCTTTCTAGTAGTAGTAGGAGTTGTAGTATGCCTGACTTTTCTACCTAGGAAGAAATACCTCTTGCTTCTTCCTCCCCTACCCTAGTCTTAGAGCTAGGAACTGGGAAAGAGTAAGCGATAGCCCTACTACTCCTAGTGACTGGCTACTTGACTACGCTATTCAAAGCATCGAAGACAGTGTTGTACAAGCGCACTCTCTCTGGGCCATATCTCCTTTCTGTGTTGTAGCAGGGCTTTTCTTTCTGAAGAGATGGGCGTGATCGTCTTTGTTTGAGGAATAGGCATAAGCGCCATTCTATTAAATAGAGTAAGCAAAGGGCAAGGCCTACCATTAGTGGAAAGAGAAGAAGGCAGAGTGAACTAAGACGAGAGAAGTTGGAACTAGTGCAAGTGAGGGAATCCGCTCTGCTAGGTCGAAGCAAAGAAGGAAGAAAGATTATTCCACTCTAAAGGTAGCTCCTGCCTCGAGGCAATGAAATTTAGGAGTGACAGGCCGGATACTATGTAGGCGCTCGTAGATAAAAGCAATCTTTGCGGCTAGTTGCTTGCTCAGAAGATAGAGTCCTTCCTTTACGATTACAATATACTTTTTTTAATATAAAAGCCTTAAGAACGGCTCCACAGCAGCCATAAGGTCAGATGCCCAACCCCATGCCCTGAATGGAGAAGGAGCTGGTAGCGAAGGGGAAGAGGATACCGATTCTTCAGCATAAGGCTGAACCTCCCGATTCTCATTCTCCTCTTCTCCAGCCGCAAAGGCTATTATTGGAAAACCTAAAAGAGATAAGAATAAGCAAATAAGAATTGGCAAAGCATAAGAAAGACATTCCAGTTGAAACTGGATTCCTTTCGAACTATGAAACCAAGTGTGAAACTTGGCGAAGATAGAAGAACGCAACTGTTGCAAAAACCGGGATTTTAGTAGTAGCTGCACCCCCTCGATCCCTCGTAATGAGGCGACAAGATTCTTCTCGGAATAGTCTAGGGGGACATCCTCAAAGGCAGCACTGAAAGCGGGTATGCCCGGGTTGGAATGAATCCGGAACGGAACTGAACTAGGAAAGAACAGAACTTCAACCACCTCAAGCGGAACCCTCAAGCTTTCTAAGTCTGTCCATCATCGTACTTGTGTTGTGAAGCCGGTTCTGAACCTCAAGAGTTAGGAAAGACAACCTGCACCAGAAACTGCACCTCAAGCTGAACCTTCACTCTGAGCTGGGGAAGGCAATCAAGTAAGTTAAGGAAGGTCTTTAAGGCAAGCCAGAAAGAAGGGAGCTAGCAAGGAAAGGAAGGGAAGGAAGCTAGCAGGAGCCAGAATCAGACCTGTAAGCCAGACTAGTTTACGAAGGCAATCCAATCTGTTGAATCCGACTTGAAGTAAATTCCCGCAAACATGCCTACCCGCACCTGAACCAGTACCAGAACCAGAACTGAAAGCTAGTGAAGGGCATCTGACTTGTGAAGCTGACGGGGTTTCATGACACGTGCAGATTCCAATCCAGTCTGTTTACGAATTGATAAAAGCCCGCCCTTATCCCGTACCGGAACCTGTACCTGAACCAGTACCAGTACCAGAACTTCCAGCTTTTGAAGCCCACTAGAAAGCCAGAATCAGACTTGAAGGTAAATCCCTCACTCGCTGCTACTATCTCCCCCCAAGCAAGACAGAAAGACGGGAACGAGAAGGGGAAAGCATAAGAACTTAACCTTAACTGAACCTCAACCTGAAGCTGAACCTTCGCCTCCTAGGCAGGGAACCAGCACTGTAAGCTCGTGAAGAGCAAGCCAGTTTATGAAGCCAGTAACAGCCAGAACTGAAAGCAGAATGTAATAGCTCGACCTTAAGGGGGGAATAGCTCGACTTAAAAGGAGAGGAGGAGCAGAACAAGGGACACCGGAACTGAAAGCTCGGGCTCGGGAAGTCAATCAGACTGTAGAAGGAACTTGTCCAGCTTGTGAAGCCAACTATAAAGAAGTAGGCCCTTATTTCATGAATTCATTTAGTAGCATCCATAAAGTCATCCCGTACTGCTGATCATGCTGCTTCAAGCTAGGGAGCTGACAAGGAAAGGAATGGAGTAACGGACACCCGTTCGAGATTGAGCTTTCCAGAGGCAGAGTTCAATTTAAGCAAGGCGGTTCGAACCCCCTGTAGTTATCATGCTGTGCAGCTCTTTCAAACTGTTAGAATGCAGTGCTGCTCTGATTCGTGAAAGTGTAAGGAGCGGATAGAACACCAGAACTTGAACTGAAAGCAAGGAGCTACTCAAGGGAAGGGAATCGGACCTGTAAGGTCAATCTGTAGTCAAATAGGTGGATAAAAGCTAATAAGAATCCCCTACTGGAGCACCTGAACCTGAACCTGAACTGGAAGCTCACGAAGGGAATAAGACTTGAACTGGAAGGCCAGAAAGACTAGTTTCTTCAGCGAAGTTGCTCGTGAGGGCAAGCCAGTCTGTTTATGAGAACCCTTGAGAAAAGCCAAGAATCGTACCCGCTTCAAGCAAGGGACAGACAACCACCCGTACCAGAACTGAAAGCAAGACAAGCAAGCAAGGCAAGCCTCCTTTTGAGTTTCAAGAAAGCATTTAGTAGTAGTAGCATCAAGAAAGCCAGTATGCTCATGAAGCTAGTGAAGTCTGTCCAGCATCTTACTTTAACTTAAGCAGAAGCCAGCATCTGCACCAGAACCGGAACTTCACCGAAAGCGAGGGGCGAAGGTCAATCTTGAACAGGAACCAGAACCGAAAAGGAAAGGGGAGAGCGAGTCAGCTCGATTTGATACTGGTCATCCATCGGGTCGATCTCTTCTATTGAACTTACCCGCTTAGTGTGATCCTCCGTGAAAGATTAAGAAAGTAGTTCAAAGGCAGGAAATTGTCAGTGAGGAAGGGCTCTTTCATTCCGCGTAGTCAGCTTCCTCTGTTAGCCGGGTGGTAAATTGATTCACACTAGAAAGAAGGCAGCAGCTAAGCAGCACGAACCCTCAACAAGTAGGGGAACCCAATAGCGGGAGAGATATCATTGAAGGGGAGAGTGGGAACTGCCTAGTTACGACTTGCACTTGAAGCGGCTGTTGGAACAGTCCCACTTGCGCTTGAAGCTACCACAAGAAAGAAGGCACCAGCGTCTGAGGCCGGTCAACCAGTATGTAGGAATCAAATTGCTAGGGGAGAACACTTTGCAGAGTGGGAAAGCTCTTTCTTTTAGTGAATATCCGGTTTTTAAAATAACCGTTGTAAAAGTAACAGCTACAGATGAATGCCCAGAATCCGCTGTGAGGGAATGCTCTCTTGTTCACGAATGCCCTGCTAACAGCTCTTTGTCCGATTCTATTCTTATTTCCTGCTCGATGAGGGTCAGAACTCGATCCGGGAATATCAATATCAAAGGTCTTCGCTCCTGTCTCGTGATTCACTGTGCATCTGAGATGAATAAATGAGGGTAATTCTTTGTTCAAAAAGAGACAACAGCCTTTACGCCGACAGAGGATTTTATAACCGCGGATAAGGCGAAAACACTAGCATTCGATGCATCAATGAATGTGCTTGCGGCCTCTTCTCTGCTCGATGCCTATTCTGTTCCTTCTGTGGTATTTGTCACCTATTCAGATTCCCTTGCAGAAGCTCCTTTTTCCACTTTCTTTCAGCTCAGTTTTCGACCAGGCCAGGGGAGACTGTTTGAAAAGCCATAGATAGCTTTCAAAGTATGAAATCCTTGTTCTTCTCTCCCTTCTTATCACAACCGGATAGAGGACTCATGTAAACTTATTCCTGTAGGTCCCCGTTCAGGAAGGCTTTTTTTGAACATATAATTGGAACAGAGGCCCATCTCAATTGAAGAGTCTTCGATCAGTAATTTCTTACTCTCGACCGGCTCGAACCACTATGTTATCCATGTTCCGGCTCATTCGTATGCTCATCCTATTCATGTCACCAAAAACTTAATAAATCATCATTTCCAACCATCCTGTTACAGGGAATCCTTGGATATCAGTTCGAAGGGAGTACCGAAAACCAAAAGTGAAGTAGCTCCTACCTAAAATCCGCCTTTTTCGGAAAATCGGGAAGAGGAAATCATTTGATGAATGCATTAGAGGGATTCTTTTCTAGCCTAGTTCTTCCACCATATGATAGAAAGAAATACGTGTTAAGGATAGTGCACTAGAATCAATAGAATCAGAATTCGATGTGCAATAAGATAGTAATTGAATTAGCTCTATGATATGCAATGGGTTCAATGGAGTAGTTAATGCTTTTACTTTTTGACTCCTAGTTGTACTAGAATACCATATTAGAAGAAGGAAAGATATGATATAATAAATATATAAATCAAGTTCAGAGTTCAGATGGAATGCTTGCTATCAGTGCATTATATGTCCTAGTTGTCCAGTACCAATCCGCTTTCCAGGTTAAGTGTGCCTGTGCCTTCGTTCAGTCATTCGTCCAGTCTCTTTGCTCTCGGTCTCAGTAGTGGTCCTCCCAGGCTGGTAGAACTATCGGATTCCCATTCACTTAGTCAACTTATTGGACAGACGGGTCAACCACTTCAAAGAGGAGAGTGAGGTTCGTCACAGTCATCGGAAAGCTTATTAAAGTGGGCAAAGACTTCAACAAATAGACCGTTCATCCTCCACTTAGCGCTTAGAAGGAGATAGAAAGCCAGTAAACAGCTCATAGGGAAGGAAATGCGATGAATAGCCAAGCTAGGACTACACAGACAGAGCCAATGGTCGTGTACGCAAAGTAGAGATGTTGCCATCAACGCTTCCATACATAGGTCAGAGAATGAGATCAAAGCGTCACTGCTGCAATGTCCTTCTCGGTCTGCATCAGGATCCCTGGTTTGGTTGGTGGAAGAGTTGAACAGAGCCCACTTTTCTCAGCCGCTTCCTTCACCGGAAGGATGGCTTACGGGTCGTCCATCATCACGTTGAACAGTTGATCGCACATGAACAGTACCATGCCAAAATAAAAAAAGGACTATACCGGACGACATGAGCTGCAGAGTGGAAAAAGAGTAGTATCCTCGGTCTCATCAGGATCAAGTGCATCAGGGGGATCCTGAGGTTTACGGTTGACTCGTCGAGCATCACTTCCGTTATCAACTGTGAAATCTTTAGGGTTAGGTGATTTGAAATGCAACACTATGAAGCAAGATCCGCGCTAAACCTTTTTGCTCCTCTCTCTCTAGCCGACATCGAGGGAGCGTGTCCCAATTGGGCTATTCACTGAGCAGGCCAACGAGTACCTTCCCGCTTAGGGGTCAGCGTGACGTAGACCTTTAGGCCGTGCCAAAAGAAGAGGAGAGGACTTTTCTCCCTTTTTTTCCCTCTCGTTCTGCAGGAAAGAGAATTCGGGCTATGGGATCAATGGAAAAATGCAATATCGTCAGTGCAATCAGAGTAAGATACATAAGAGTTCTCAGGTCATCCGTCTGCAGGCGTCACATCGCTTCTCCATCAATGTGCTCTGTTTATACATGGTTCGGAATAGTTGGTTTGTTGCAATTCGTAACTTAGGGACCATCACTCTACACCTTGATTGCTTCAGTTCTAGTTAACTTCGAGTGAGCACCATTGGCGTTTGCGGTTAGACTTTAGCCGAATGGGCCACTTGCTGCTAGCTATCGGGTGACCATATGACGTTGACCTAGAGCTATACCAAACGAGGGGGAGAGCTTTGATTCTCGGGGCTAGTGATCGGTAGTTTCAGAATGAACGGTAGGATTCATAGGCAAAATGAGGGGGCTACCTCTATTATGCATGAGGGCTAACTGAAGATGCACAGAAAGTCGTGATTGGCAACCTCGCAGCACAAAGTCAATCAAAAAGGCAAGTGAAATCAGCTAAATCAGCATAGGATGATACATCGGAAACGAGTTAAGAGTCGGACTAGGATTCTATCATTCCTCCCTGGCTGGTGGGAACTGTTGGACCATTGGCTTCTTAGTCGGCTTGTTCAGATGGGTATTCCGAAAAACCAACAAAGTGAAGGTCTTACTACGGCAATCGAAAGTCGGTTCAAGGCAAGGATCAAAGTTCTTCCTTAGCACAAGCTCTAAGCGCTAATAATACCTTTCTTTTCTAAGGTCAGGTTTTTCTTACGTTAGCTCATCTTTGAATCAAGAAGCGCATCTTCAAGTGCCTCTTAAATGATTCTCCTAGTGATGTTAATCTCATTCGATCGTCTTGTGTTACTATATATCCTCATCCTCTATCGTACTCTAGGGAGGAGTATACGCTGATTGACTCGCGATCGCGATCTCTGGATTCAGTAGGCGACTTGGAAAACCAGTGGAGGGTATTACCGAAAGTTTCATGGATTTTTCGATTGACTGAAGTGATTCTTACTGTTCTTACTGTTAGTCTCAACGAGCTCTCAGACGAAGCAGGCTTAAGCAAATTGAAGTTTATTGCAGGATCCATGAAATTGATGACGAGAAGGCTATGATTCAGCTGGCTACCCCGGAGCTAGCCGGCCCTGCATTGGTTTGGTAGGAAAGCCATATCGAGGCCGACAAAGCTCTGTATCATCCACCGGCAGCCACATGGAAAGAGTTTGTCTCTCCCATTAGAGACCGATTTGATCCTTTAGGTTAAGGACAAAAAGCTGTAATGGAGTGGCAAAACTTTCGGTGGGGGAAAGGAATTATTATCGCTTAGCACTGCCATTAAGATGAATGAGCAGGAACGGAACTTCCATTCCACTGCACTGAACCTTCAACCAAGCTGGTCGGACTGAAGCAAAGGATCAATCACCTAGCCGGGCACTGCTTCTTGCTTAGTCCTATCCCGATTCTGGACCTATGACAGCTCAACCAGGACTTAGAGAGGCGGCTAGCACTTTGATTGATCAGAAAGAACCTTCTTCATGTGGAAGCAACATCCGCTTATATTGCTCATGCTTAGATTGCTCAGCTGCCTGGGTAACTCCTAGCTGCAAACTCAGAACTCGTAACTCATTTTTCTCTCCCTGAAGCGCTGCTATCGCAGCATGCATGCCTTTATTGCTTGGAGGTGAACTCCCCCAGCTCAAACTCGCTTTAATCCCATCAGTTTAGTCAAGCCCAATGGAGCTCAATCAAGCCAGGATTGCTTGCTGGATTGAGGAACTCCTAACTCAGGTTTCAGGGGACACGCCCGAACCCCGTTTTACACCCCGGACCCGAAGAACTGCTCTGCTGCTGGCCGAGTAACTCCTTGCTCTTTGCTTTTTTTGTGATGGCATGCTTCTTTAATTCAATCTTTCATTTCATTCAATCTTGAAAGATTGAGCCTGTGTTCAGTTATCGTGACTTACCTCATATATCTCTTACGATATTTCAACTTAAGGGCCGGCCCCAGTAGGCTTTGACGGTTATAGATAGAAGTAGGAAACGTCAATGAAAGCCTACATTAGCTAGTAGCCATACTTAGGCGTAACTGACGGAACTACACTTGATTTAGGAGCTAACGGAGGGTGTGAAACAGACTCCTGCCCCATGGACAAAACTACACTAACGAGACGTAGGCTTAGTCAAGTCAAGCAAGAGAAAGAGCTTTAAAAGCTTTACTAGATAGGGGGGTTCGGGAGGTGAGGAATCAAAAGTGGCTCTAGTTTACGGCCAGATGAATGAACCGCCTGGAGCTCGTATGAGAGTTGGTTTGACTGCCCTAACTATGGCGGAATATTTCCGAGATGTTAATGAACAAGACGTACTTCTATTTATCGACAATATCTTCCGTTTCGTCCAAGCAGGATCCGAAGTATCGGCCTTATTGGGTAGAATGCCTTCTGCTGTCGGTTATCAACCTACCCTGAGTACCGAAATGGGTACTTTACAAGAAAGAATTACTTCTACCAAAGAAGGGTCCATAACTTCTATTCAAGCAGTTTATGTACCTGCAGACGATTTGACCGACCCTGCTCCTGCTACGACATTTGCACATTTAGATGCTACTACCGTACTATCAAGAGGATTAGCTGCCAAGGGGATCTATCCAGCAGTAGATCCTTTAGATTCAACGTCAACCATGCTTCAACCTCGGATCGTTGGTGAGGAACATTACGAAACTGCGCAAAGAGTTAAGCAAACTTTACAACGTTACAAAGAGCTTCAGGACATTATAGCTATCCTTGGGTTGGACGAATTATCCGAAGAGGATCGTTTAACCGTAGCAAGAGCGCGAAAAATTGAACGTTTCTTATCACAACCTTTTTTTGTAGCAGAAGTATTTACCGGTTCTCCAGGTAAATATGTTGGTCTAGCAGAAACCATTAGAGGGTTTCAATTGATCCTTTCCGGAGAATTAGATGGTCTTCCTGAACAGGCCTTTTATTTGGTAGGTAATATCGATGAAGCTACCGCGAAGGCTATGAACTTAGAAATGGAGAGCAATTTGAAGAAATGACTTTAAATCTTTGTGTACTGACCCCTAATCGAATTGTTTGGGATTCAGAAGTGAAAGAAATCATTTTATCTACTAATAGTGGTCAAATTGGCATATTACCAAATCATGCCCCTATTGCTACAGCTGTAGATATAGGGATTTTGAGAATACGCTTTAACGACCAATGGTTAACGATGGCTCTGATGGGTGGTTTTGCTAGAATAGGCAATAATGAGATCACTGTTTTAGTAAATGATGCGGAAAAGGGTAGTGACATTGATCCACAAGAAGCTCAGCAAACTCTTGAAATAGCCGAAGCTAATTTGAGAAAAGCTGAAGGAAAGAGACAAATAATTGAGGCGAATCTAGCTCTCCGACGAGCTAGGACAAGAGTAGAGGCTGTCAATGTGATTTCCTAACTAGTTGGTGCGTTCGAATAATCAAAAGAAGTTCTGTTTCTAAGCCTATTTTGATAGGATTCTGTCGAGTGAATCCAATCAAGCAGAATCCTATTTTGCTACAACGAAAATAAAATAAATAAAAAAGATACAAAATCAATAAAAATAAAAGAGGGTGGGTCGAAAAACTTATTAGGTACCATTGACTCTGGTATCTAATAAGTTCTACCTACTATTGGATTTGAACCAATGACTCTCGCCGTATGAAAGCGATACTCTAACCGCTGAGTCAAGTAGGTCAAGCTGAGTCAAGTCAGAGAAAATAGACCCCTATAAGAGAAAGCGTTATCACTATACGAAATGAAGCAGCGGCTAGCACGCTAAGCTAAGATCAACCACTTGGAGAACGCGGAGCCTTTCTTTCTCGGTCGTCTGTCTTAATAAGTGGATTCCGATTCATGCGGTCGTTCTCTGCTGCATTGGTCTTTTCACTCCCCACTCGCCACCATAACAAAATGTTTCCACTATATCTCAGGAGTAGTCAAAGGAAGTACGGCGGGTCCAAGTAGGAAAAAATTCACTAAGAAGTAGGGCATACAACAATGGATCAATTCATTCAACAAAATCCGTTCGGATCAGACCAGGATGAATGGGATTGGTCTGAACTCTCGCTCGGATGGTTGACTCCCGCCGCCGACAGATGCCCCATGCCACCTTTCGTGAACAGCTATGCCCGAGAATGAATGAATTGTGATATAGCGCCGAATAAGCCACTGCTCTATTCCCGACTCGAAATCCATAAAAGACTTTAAGGGAGAGAAAAGAGGGGCCCTATACCATAATCCTGCTGCCTCGGGACGACTGCACGTTACATCATAGCAGCACGACCAAATAGAGGAAGCAAGCAGCCCCTTGTATAGGTTGGGCGCTAGCGCTTTATATTAGACTAATATAATATTAATTAAGACATAATATTAATTAAGGGCTTTTCCCTTATTATATTAGTAAAGTTGCTCGAGGCCGGAAAATGTTAATACAATCTAGAAGATCTGGTCGAATGGTAGAAGAATCTATGGGTTCGTTAGGAATCGATAGTCGTTGTCTGGACATACGAGTCACAGCCGGCCGGGAAGAGGAGAGATCAACGACGAAGCTACTAGCTACTAGTTGGAAAGGAAAGGACAAGACCACCTTTCATATATTTCTACAGAATTGAATAGCGAACGAAAGACCAGGAGATTGGATCTAGAAAGCACTTCCAGCAGGGTTGACGGCTGTGTTGTGTGGCCCTCATTCAGCTGGAAGTAGGAAATCAATCCCGGCACGACCGATGACTTAGTCTCCTTCTACGCTTCGACTCAACCACCTACCTAACTTCTTAGAAAAGATCCGATAGATAGCAGCTACCTAAGGCGCTTAGGCGCCCTTCACCAATCACGGTCTTTCATCTAGTAAGTCCTAGTACTATGTTCTCCAAGCTTGACTATAATAGAATAGGCAGGCCTTTTAGAGAACAGTAGAATGTTGGGTTAGCTCTGCCTTGTTGTGATAGGGGGCTGAGGGGTGACCGATCCGGTCAGTCAAAAAATAGGTTAACAAAAAAAGGTGTGTCTGGTCTGGTGTAGCTAATGTGACTTTCTCGATCTATAGTTCCTCTTTCTTTCTCTCTCCTATTGACATAGCAAAGTATGGTTCTATTGAGCGTGATACCCGCCCTCTACAAAGTGGTTTTTGAAAAGGTCTTTAAACGACTCTTCGTCTCAAGTTCCAAAACGTTTAATGAATGGGTGGTGGGCAGGTTTAAGGGGAATATAGGTTTGCATCAAGGTATGTTGTTTTCCCAAATGTTGATGGCTTGGAGTTCCATATCTCTGAAGAGAAGGAGGTGGGCGCAAAAGCCTCTTCTGGATCTTGATCCGAAAGTGACGATGCAACAAAGGCTATTCGGTGTGAGTTGGTGTTCAGCATGGAGGTACCGCTTCACTAGGGCTCTGCGCCCGTTCCTTAAGTTCTTGACCCAATGCCAGGTGATTGGCTAACCGTGCCCCTTCCTTAGAAGGTAAGGGAGGTATGGTTGGGAGGGACAGAGAGATCAGAAACCAAAGGAAAGGGAATAGACTCACAAACTGGATTGGATAAAGCATAAGCTCTGGAAGCGGATACGCCGATGGTTGGAAGGGAAGGCTAGCACACATCATTTCTCTAAGAAGAAGTTAGTTTCACGACGAGTCCAGCTCGTAGTGACCCTAACACTGCGTTAGGGCGAACTGGGAAAGCCTTAAAAGTCTATAGTATTCTAAACTAGTCAAGCCGCATTCCCTCTTCAGTTATCGTGAAATTTCTCTAGGCTCTTCTCTCTGAAGAATACCTCCTCGCTCTTCGTCCATTTCCGTTCGATGGAGAAAGAACTTCTTTTTCGGGTGTTCGGTCTGGTCGAGTAAGCAACTGAAGAAATTTCGTATACAGGATTTCAGTATTAGATTCAGTATTAGAAAGGTCTGGGTGATCGCAGTATATTCGGACCTGTAGTTAGCTCCGCTTGGGCAGCACCCCCATTGTGAGGTACCATCAACAGCAAGACCATACAGATGGCATCGCGAATCCCCTACCGAAGTGACTGAACCACCACTTCTTGATCCGTTCTTTCCAGCGGAGGGAAGACTGACTTGATTTGAGGAGAAATCCTTTCCTGAGCGTGATGCTATTTGATCGGTGATCATAGGAAGCCGCTAGGCTTACTGCGAATGCTTTCTTTCTATGAAATCCTGTTGCTATGGCTCACGAAGAGCAACGGGACAGTCACAGGCTAGCTTAAGAATCACTAACCTCCGACTCCCTCAACTTGGTGGGTGTGCCTGCTTCTTCCGACCTCTATCCAAACAAATCATCGAGGAAGTCAGGTAGGTTCCGGGTAGCACTTCAATGCGAAGCGCACCCTTCACCCACTGGCACGAGCCAAACTAGCTAAGCGCGAGGAAAGCTTCACCG
>JAGHKM010000419.1:0-50000 GCA_019097785.1 Fraxinus excelsior
GCTTGGTCGTCGTCACACCACTCGCTGATGCGAATCTTGGAGGCTGGGTCGTCTAGCATTGAATACGAATAAGCTCTTCTTTCATTCCTCTTGTTCAAATGCTTTCTCTTGGATTCGGAATGGGAGCTGCACGTTAGCACTTTACTTTCTGACTTTTCCGGCATAAGAGGTCTTGTCTCTTTACTGTCCCGGTCCTCTCTCTTTGCTGTTTTAGCCAGTCTTGGTGCTTTGGGCATAGGGAAAAGGCTTATCCGCTGTTGTCGACTCTGAACGAATGCTTGAATCAGTTTCATTAAGAAAGGCGAAAAAGACCAGGCAAGCTCAGAAAGGAGAAGAGAAGCCTCGGCGTCCGCTGCTATTGATGCATCCGCTGCCATTGAATTTGCTGCTGTCTCTGACTTACGAACAAGCAGTCCAAGGCCTTACCTTAGTTCCTTATCTTTAGCTTGAGAGATGGGAATTGAAGGAGAAGCTGTGATCGGAACTTCTTTCGCTTGTTCACGACTCTCCGATGAAGGCTTTCAGGCCTAACCGCAGCTCTTTCTGGAGGAAGGACAGAAGGGCTCAGCCAGACCCGGTTCAATTCGTTTTTTGCGGGAAGACCAGGGCTGTCTTATGGCAGCGAAAAGAAAGGCTATTACGAATCGGCTCTTCCTTCTTAGAGAGATTAGCACTAGGAGTTTCTCACCCATAGGCCAATTAGCCGGAATTAGTGAAGAACAAGAAGAAGCTCTTGCCACTGTCGGGCTGTTGGTGGTAAGGGCATGGCTTAAGGAAGTTTAGTAGGGGCATCGCCCGAAAGCAAAGAAAGCAAGGGGGGCCCGGCTAAATGATTGAATTGAATTCCCGGCTCGTGGCTTTCAAGAAGAAAGTTCAAGGTAAGCGAATAGGGCTCTTTCGAGATCGAAGAATAGCCAAACCAAAGTCCTTTACCGAGGAGATTGATTTGATTTGAACAGCAGAAAAGCATTCGAACTTGAGAGATGCCTTCTTCACTGGCCAGGCAGTAAAATAGAAAAGGATCTTCCCCCGGAGCGGTAAGAAGCAAGGCAGGGGCGGTATAAGAGAAAGAAGTCAGTGCTGCTTTTGCTGTTACAGAATCTGGTCTTAGCTTAGCTGCAATCCTTCCCGCTCTAGTTCGACTAGCTTTCCTGTCACGTGGTTCAGTCTTGGTGTGAACAAAAGGCGTAAGCGCAGTTCTCTCGTTCCGGCTTAGCCTACCATACCATGGGAAGGGGCGAGCGGTGGCAGTAGGAATGGATTTGGTAATTATGTTAAGACAAGAGAGGATCCGTTCGCAGACGAGTGATAGCAGTCCATTCTCCATAGGAATGTGATCATAGGATGATTAAACCATTAGCTATTCATCTTCCCCGGGCTTCTCCAAAAGCCGATTGGGGGCATCCTGGCTTTCAAGGATTTGCGCAAAGAGGCGATTTGATCACAGCTGAACCGGTAATGTCCAATTTTGCCCTATTTGGTTTGGTCTTTAAAAGGCCCTGGCTACTTTAGCTATGAAAAGCAGCTCAGTAGAAAGGCATTTTATTAGCATTAGCAAGAACGGTTGGTAGTTGGTAAACGAAAGAAGAACTAGGCTATGGCTCAACTTGCAGCAAGTCTATACTTCCCTGGCTTAGCAGGAGGAATTGGATATAGAACCCTTTAGTCTTCTCTAAAGGGACTGAAGGAAGAGTTACGGGGGAAGGCACGAACGGTATAACAATAGGGAGGGGGCTTGCTCTAAACTTCAAAAGATATTCTCGCATTTCAGTGAACAAGGCAGTGATTCGACGATCATATAGTAGGTGTATCGCGGGTGGCTTCTCTCTTTTGGTTGTCATGAAGGGAGAAGGTCCAGCTTTACTTATTCCACTTTCTTTAGGAATGGAAAGAATCACCAGTTGATGCGGAAGAAGCGGTCTTAGCTGCTATCTTACTTCCAGAGAGTGAATTCTCTAGGGGAGGAAAAAGAAGCTCTTCTTGCTTGAGTTGAATCAGTCGAGAGTTCATCAAGAGAGGAAGATCAAGGTAGTGAAGTGACAAAAGGTGGTTCAGTGACCGATGTCAAGATTCATTCAATCTCGGGACCAAGTCTTGAGCAAATCTGGCTTGCGGTATAGCTCTATGCTTGGACTCAGGCCCTTAACTGGCTTTGTGCCTATCTGCGTGGCGGGAATTTACATGGAAAGATCCTAAGCTCTCATTTATATATAGTGTTTATCACATATGGCAGGAAAGAAATAATCGAATTTTTCGAGGAGAGGCAAAAAATTCAAGAACATTAGCTCAGCTTATTATTCTTTGTATCCAAGGGAAGGTGGGCCTCCATCTACAGGTCATGGATACCAGTAGGAATAGGGCGATAGAAAGGTTACCGAACCTGGACCTCAATAGCCTTTTTGGAGAGCAAAGCTATTGTACACTTAAAACCAAACCTCGAAGAAGGGTCAATACCATTTGGGTACGAAGCGACTCGAGGGGTCATACATTGTACAACAAGCGTTTGAATTATGGAATGGTGCGAAACAAAATGTTAAATATTTACACAAATGGGCTTTCCTTCCCGGAGCGTGTTTATTAGCTCCCCCATCATATTTACATGGGCTAATACTCCACCTTGAAAGGTCTATTGTACCGAAAAAAGGTGGAACTAATACCTCCACGTCCCAGAATGAAACAGGGACCAGAAGGCAAAGACTCAGTGGCATTTTTTCTTTTGCCTTACTGAATGCCGGGTCGTACTGATGAGACATCGAACGGATTAAGTGGGTCCCGTATGGTAAGATGGATGGGAAAGGCTGAGAAAGAATTCCCTTCTGTGAACAATGGATAGATATGATTTGGAGGAATCTATCTGGAGGCTTTCTAGTGCTGGATCACGGAACAATCAAAAAAGGCCAATACTGACCCTAGTGATAACGTGCCTACCCCAACTGAGCATCGACCTTGAAGCCTCCCGACCAAAGCTCAAATGACAAACATAACGAATTCTATAGTCTCAAATGACCCTGTTGCGGAAGCTCAGTTTTTCCGTAAATTTTATTCTCAGAAATGGGTGAACTGGGTTTCGCCCAACAATATGCCCGAAACAATCCAAGCCAGCCAGACTGAAACTGGCCACACAAACTCGAGCCCGAAAGAAGAGGAAATCAAACTGCGAACGTACGTTGGATAGGTAGAGGCTTACCTCTGGTAAGGTCATTAAACTGTTCAACCTTACCCCCTTAATGGTTGCATGACGATCCCCTAAAGAAAATATATAGATGGGTTGTCAACAAAGGCTACCTAATAAGCTAAGCTAATAAGGGTCAAATGGTTAGTCATAGGATCAGCGATATACTGGACAGTGCTCTTCTGATTCTAACAAGCCATCCTGAAGATAGAGCATTCAAAAGTATAAAGGCAATCCGCCTAGGCAAGCATTCAAGAAATCTTACTCATGAGGCATCAGGTTGAACCCAAATACATTACCTATACAGCCGCTTTTACCTTTTTATTTTTGGATATTAAACGACGATTCCGGAATAGATAGATTCAAATTGCGTGATAGAATGGAAAATATAATCAAAATTCATGAGGCCTAGAAAAATCTTGAAAACAGGAAGCATCCGGGCACCGTTGAAAGAGTATCGCTTAGATTGATGAAACCATTTAGGACCGAATACAAAGATTCCCTCTACCCCTAGAACTGGCGAATGTGTCAAGGCTGGAAAGGTTTATATGGCAGAAGAGTAATGGAGAAAGAGAGGTGATCATCTCCAGTGAGTGCGCCACAGCTGGAGAATAATAGGACATTGGAAATACATATACCACAGCCCTACCGCTAGGCACAGAGCCCGCATTCGATTTCGTTAGTTTGGCCACTCACTAATCTGTACGAGACGGCGGTGAATGTGAACCTCCTCTCGTGGTAGCTGATTTGAAAAGGTTTTTTTTCAGGGTAAGAAAAAGGTGGACAAGACCCCAGACGGGTAGTTCAAATCAAATTGTTTGAATGTGGCAGCCTGAAGATGAACAGCACTTGGCCGATTTAAGGAAAACTTTCGAACGAATGCGACAACATGCTTTGAAAATGAAAATCCATTCAATCGGGGCTGAGAATTTTTTAGGATTTCTTGTGCACCACCGAGGTATTGAGATAGACAAGAACAAAGCACGAGAAATTACTGAAGCTCTTCCGCTAAAAAACAAAAAGGAACAGGAGAGGCCAGATTCCATTTTTTAGCCGATTTATCTCAAATCTCGCAGGAAAACTTCAACCATGGTCTCCCTGCTGTGAAACTAAAGGACTCAGAAGAGTTCGTGTAGGAGGAAGTTCACTAGAAAGCGTTCGATGAAATTAAGAAATACCGGACCAACAGGGCAGTTTTGATGCCACCAAGGGATGGAGAGCCCTTGATATTGTACATATCAGCTTCAGAAGATTCAATTGTATCATTCTTGGCACAGAAGAATGAGAAAGGAAAGGAACGATTTATTACCTAAGTCGCCTTCTTAAGGGGCAAGAGAGAAATGACACTCGAATTGATAAGATGTGTTTGTGCCTGTATTTCACAGCGGTCGAGCCTCGGCATTATCTGTTACCGAGGCAAACGTCATGTGGTGAGGGAAAGAACCGATTTGATCAAACACATGTTATCGATACCATTTCTCAAAGGTCGGATTGAAAAATGGGTTTTTGCCTTGTCAGAGTTTTCATTCAATTATTTACCGGTCAAAGGGGCCGAATTTTTGATAAATCATCCGTTGGACTTAGGCAAGCAGTTGCCCGATCAGGATAATGGAGAGGTCATGCGTCTGACCACAACTCCATGGCAAATGTATTTCGATGGCTCCAGTACGCAAGGTGGCGCGGGAGCAGGTCTTGTTTTTTTCTCTCCTAATGAATGGTCTAGTTTCTCACCATTCATACCGGCTTAATTCCCCATGCACGAACAACGTAGCTGAGTATGAAGCCTTGCTTATCGGATTAGAACTAGCTGCGGCAATGGGCATGCGATCCATCCACGTTAAGAAGGGTGATTCTCAGCTAGTAGTGAGACAAGTCATCGCTGAGTATGAGGCAAAGCAGCACCCATACACAAAAAGAGCCCTAGACTAGATTCGTCGAGTTTGATGAAATTAAGATTGACCATGTACCTAGAAGGGCCAATGTTGAGGCTAACACAATGGCCCAGCTATCTTCGACGTTTGAGATTTCCTAATCGGACAACTAAACAAACAAAAAAAGGACGATTCCAACAGCATTCCAGAAAACTTTTGACTCTTACATAATGGAGCCAGAAGAAGATCGGGCAGGAGTGAAACACCTCTCGTCAGGTACTTGTCCGATCCTTCTAAAGAAACTCCCAGGTCAGTAAAACAACAAGCTTTGAATTATGCTTTGATTGACGGAATATTGTATCGGCGTGGAAAGGACGGACTGCTCCTCAGGTGTGTGAGTGAGCAAGAAGCCGAAAAAATTCTCTTTCAAGTCCATGATGGAGTATAGTATGTGGATCATATCAAGCAGGGCATAAAATGAGTTGGCTGATCAGAGGGCATGGCCATTACTGGCCAACCATCTTGTCCGATTTCATAAAATAGACTAAAGGATGCCAGAAACATGGACCAGTGCAGCATGTACCAGCTTCAGAATTGCATCCGATCCTAAAGTAAAGACTTCGCGCCTCGACGCTTTGATCCCTTGTTTCACTCCGGCCCGATCACACGTAAGAAAATACGCCTTGGCAAAGCTCTGCCTGACAGGAAGAAGTTCCGCCACTCACCTGACACAGAACCAATCGGGAAAGGAAAGAGAAGAGCTAAAAAACTTTATAGGCGATACTTACTGCACCCGATTGCCCTGCACAGCCGTCTTAAGCAAATGAACCCGTGGATAAGTAGGCCTTTCTTGCAGACCGATCTTCTGCCGAGTTCCCCCCCTCAGCTCGCGCGATAATCAGGACAGAGAGAATGGACTTGATTCACCTTTGCCCACGAGCCGTCCGGCAAGAATGAGAGCAAGAATTTCCACGTCCAGTAGGAAGTAGGGAGACCGCCCCTCACTCTCGTCAGCTGTACATACGTCACCTTCCATTGTCTTAGCGAAGAATTCAACGTACTCCTGCGTGCCGGGAAGTTCCATTCCTTACCCTAGAAAGCCAGTCTTCTTCGGAACCCGCCAATCCATCTTTAAGCGCGAGAGTCGGAAGATCTAGTTCAAGTAGGTTTCAATACGCAGGCGAACAGCGGGATCACACAGCACTTATATAATACGCAATTCGCGCGTGAATGTACATGATCATCAAATGTGGAGGAACTTCCACCCCTTTCATTTAGTTCTCGCTCCGGTACACTCTTGGGTTGGATATACAGATTGAAAACAAGGATTTAAGACAGCATGAAAGATTCCCTTGAGAAGACTGATCTTCAACCGGAGAATCAGCTGAAACAAGAGACGCATTGGCATCCAAAGAAGCAAGGGCGAGCTAAAACCCTGCATTCAATAATGGCATAAAAATAAGACTCTAAGGGCTTTCGGGCTTAGCACCCGAACAAAGACAGGACCCGTATTCTTTTCTGTTTCCGGTTAGTCTTTTGTTTTTTCGGAATCAGAAGTGCCCCTTTGGCTGCTTCTCTTATTCCATTACCGATTGCTTCTAGCGGCGGATAATAGTCAAACCTCTCTCCTTTCTCTTGCCCATCCTAAAAAAGCCTTGTCTAAGGCCTCTTTCCTACGAAGTCTTGGATAATAAATTCTCGTCTCGTCTGAAACATAAATACGTCTTATCGCTCTTTACTACGCGACACTCACTATTTGTACTCACTCCTCCCATTTCCTCCCCGAATCCCTTCTTTCAATGGATCTTTTCTTGTGTTTAGGTTAGCTCTCTACTTTCATCTCTGCTTGCCTATCCTCCTCGTTTATTTGTCTTCATAGGTTGTGATCGTCTTAACGCCTAATATATCTTGAGCAAGAAGCCCCCTCATAGAGGTTGTGTATTAGTGGTCGCCTCGACGCCTTTTTCTTTAGGAAGACGGTTAAAGCCCTTATCATAGATTACCAGTAGTCCCTTCAAATGCGGTAAACTTCTTTTCCTTTCTAGATGCACCTCGCCCAACCGCCTTGTGAGTCTTTCTTCTCCCAAAAATGTTCTGAGCTTAAGTGCTAATGTGGTATGAGGGAAGGGATTTCTTATTGTCTACTTAGTTTATTCTTTGGTCTACCAAATTTCCGGTCAATGCTGCGAGTGCCTTCATGCGGCAATAAAATTCTCCAGAGAGTGAGTTGCTGATCATAATGCCCGCCCTTAGTAGGATTTCCAGTAATCGGCTCTAGGTTGGGGTGCGAATAGTTTTAGTCACCTTCCTCTTACGTATTACTATCTAGGGGCTTTGAAGCTGGTGTCTTTACTTATGTCATTAGCAAGGTGTAAACTACTCTGCTGCTCGTTGCTTTTCATCCTTTAGTATCTTGCTGCTCTTTCTGCTTCTGAAGCAGCATCTCTATCAGTTAGAGAGCTTTCCGCTACTATTATAGTTTTTAAGGCGTTTGTGCAATTGGCTTGTTGGTTGGCTTAATTACGCTATAAGGGCTTGTAGCTAAAAGTCGTCTTAATAGTTTTTCTCTTCCTCTACCCTTCATTCCATCCATCCTCTCCCCGGTAGGTCGAGCTATTTAACCCTCTCCCTTCGGTCGAGCTTCATTAAATCCAGCCTGCCTACAAAGAAATTCAAAGAAAGCACTACCAACAGACAGAACAAAGAGCACTGAGAAAGAGACTCTTTATGCCACCTAGCATAGTCAATTAAAGGATCCGCTTCACCCCTATCTCTCTCAAAAGCCTCTCCCCGATAGTGCCTTTGCTGCCCTATGACACAGGGTTACGGTTCTGATCCTGTCTTCCTTCTTTGACTAACTTAGTCTGACTAGCCCAGCTGGAATATTTATTTAAATAAGCCTAAGGGCCTAGCTAGTTGCACCGCTAGCTTTCTTGTAATGCCTCCAGATAAGGCTAATCCGCAAGCGCCGATCATACATAAGGTTTTTAATCCTAAAGCGCAAGCGAGTTCCCCCAAGCGAGCTTACTGTAAACCGGCGCAAAAGAGACCCTTACTTCTGAAAGGTTGGACAGATTCCGACTTTAGCAAGGTACGCTAAAGTGAGTTCCATCCTTCTTTACTCACTTTATGATTGGTCCGTCCTAAGCAGAGCGGAAGCTTGTTGACACCGTTCACCGTTCGGGCTTCAAGGCAATCCCTTCGCTACTCCGAAAAAGCCGATAATAAAAGGCTCTTCCTCCTATGAATGCCGGCGGGAGCTATACCTACCAAAAAAGATTTTTAAGTGTACAGAGATCTATTTCCTCTGGAAACTGCTCGAACAGAGAAGAAAGCGCTCGAGCCAACTTTATCCATCGTGATGAAGAAAAGAAGATTTGCAATAAAAAAAATTACCCTATTTTTTAACTAGATAGTTTTATTATTCATAAAATAAGTATACACATTCAATAAATACCCTCCAAAATAAGACTGACTAATGAAAAATCTACCCTTATTACATGAGATGAAAGACTTGTAACATAACACTTGCAACAAATCGCATGACGGAAGGTTTCCTGAAAGTTTCCAAGTCTCGCGACTCTAATAGAAACAAACGGTAAGCTCTCTGTAGGCTTGTTCTCTTTTTTCTGTAAAAGGTTTGGAACCCTTTCCATTGAAGTAGGGAAAGCGCACCATGCTACAGTCGGAATCTGACTATCTATACTGACTGACGTTGGAAGGAAGGTATGTTTTGTTGATCAAGCCGGAGAGGGAACCATTCCTTCATGCTTGCCTGGTTCTGATCTCGCTTGCTTTTTTCCGCTTTCCTCGCGTTATTGTCTCGCTTCGCTCGTATGATTTATGGCGCTTTTCTCCACCCTGAAATCTTTCTAAAGCACTTTAATATCTCCTAAAAACGAAACTTGACTTTAAGAAAGAGGCTGCAAGGGTGCCAAACCTTCCGTTTTCTCGCTTGTTCACTGATTCCACTTCCACAAACCGGCACTGGCGCTAGCTCTGTAACCAGAACTAGAACATGCGTGTCCTCTTTCCCTTGCTCTAGGTCCAATCCCTTAAATTAAAGTAGTTACTTTCGGATTAATAGAAAGGTAGATTGTTTCCGCGGTAGAGGCTCCCCCCTCACCTTCTTTCCTTTCTGGTGGAAATGCAACAAAAAAAGAAAGTTTTCAAGCCTTATTCAATAGTCGAAATCTTTGTGGCGTCAAATCAAAAAGGACGCTTTGTCGACCTATAATAGTTGGCGCGTTAGCGCTTTAGTTTGATTGCAGGGGCGCGTTAGCGCTTGACTAATAAGATAGAAAGGACTTTTTCAGCTTACTTACTCTGCTACAGCGGATCGTTAGCAAGGTGCCGCGGTTTGTGGGCTTGAAGGACTTAGCGCCGTGACAAGTGGTATCAGAGCCAAAGGTTAGGCCAAGCCATGGCTAGTGGGAAGAACGCGTAGGCTAGTGCCGTCGAAGAGGCTCGACGGGAGCGGACTCATGATCGTGTGGATCGCCTTGTTACACAACTGAAGGGACAGATTTAGAGCGAGCGGTTGCTTCTCTGGAGAAAGATGGGCTGGTTAGGCGGACCATGATGGAAGGCCAAGGACAGGGGGTCGTGGAAGTGTTTCGAGCTTTACTAATAGTTAAGGGTGGCAAGCTTTAGAGAGTAGGGGCAAGGTCACCATACTAAATATGACGGAAGAGGACCGGCTCTTCGATTTCATGAAGGGGCTCCAACCTGCGCCAAAATGTCCAAGATTTAGGGGCGGCACAGGCAGCTAGCCTGCTAGATTGAAAGTACTTAGCCAGGGGGAGTCGAGACCAGGACAAGGGCAGGGGCCTAAAGTATCGAAAAGGCAAGGACTCCAAGAAGAAGCCAAGTCTGAGGCCAAGAACAGCGAGCTCAAGATCAGGAGCCAAAGCGGACCGAGAAGAAAGAAGGCTTCATCTGCTCCAAGCCCCTAAAAAAAATGGAAAGAGTTCGTTTCTTCCTCAAATTGGATTAATGGGTCGGCCAACTGGAAATGATAACAGAATGCATAGGTCATTAGAAGGAGTTCCAATAAGCGGATAAATATAGTATACCACCTTACTTATTTCCTCTATGAGGGAGAAAGCAAATTGAAGAACCCGCGGATATGGGAAAAACTCAAATTCATTGTTAGCCAAGGAAAATGACTCGTGGTAAAGACAAGATAGACTTTGACCAGACGTGCGAGGAATCTTTTTTTTTTCGATCCGGGCCCTCGTAAACTCGGTAAAGCGGCTTCGCTCCTCGCTTTTGTTCAATTATAAATAAATAACAACTTTAATTTAATGGAGATTTATAGCATCATTCAAGTAAATACAGATTAAGATCGTAAAAACATAAGCTTGTAATATAGCTACACCTAATTCCAGACCGGTTAATGCAAGAACTATAAATAAAGGACCAGGATCTCCTATGAAATATAAAAGATCATTCATACATAGCATAGTCCAAGCGGACCCACTTAAAATCTTTACTGAACTATGACCGGCCATCATATTAGCAAATAAACGTATTCCTAAGCTTAATGCGCGAAAACAATAAGAAATTAGCTCAAGGAGTACTAAAAAAGGTGCTAACGGCAGTGGGACTCCTGCGGGTAATAAAAAGCTTAAAAAATGAAGCCCATTTCTTTGAAATCCCACTATAGTAATGCCAATAAAAAGAGAAAATGAGAGACCCAAAGTAATGAGAAAATGACTTGTAACTGTGAAGCTATAAGGTATCATACCCTGAAGATTACGAAATAACGAAAAAGTAAAAGTAACCGAGATGCAAGGGAAAAACTTTTGTTTAACATTTCCGGAAAGACCCCCTATTTGTTCGTTTACCAGGTTCAGCACGAAATCATAAATAAGCTCTACCAAGGATTGCCAAGCATTTGGTACTAAGTTTCCTCCTCCGTTTTTAGTAACAAAATAAACCAGAAGTAGGACCAAACTGAGAGTTAGTAGCATAAACAAAGATGGATTTGTGAATGAGAAATACAAGTTTTCTATCTTCATAGGAATCAATGGGAGAATGTCAAATTGCTCAAGTGGGCTATGTACCCCTGGATCAAGTGGGCCGGGGCCGGGCACAGGTGGGATGTCCGCCTTAGGAGCAACTCCCACGCTAGGAGCAACTCCCACGCTAGGAGCAACTCCCACGCTAGGAGCAACTCCCATGCTATAGCCTTGCCAACCGCTCGAAACATTGACCGGATAGCCCAGGTTCATATTGTGTTCGAGGGCCACATTGGCCCGTTTCTGATTCTCAATGCCCATCCACACAACAAAGGCCTCCATTCCCATTAAGCTAAGCCAAACTAAAAAAAAGTTTCGATTTGCTTTTTCGAATAAATCAAGGAGAAAACGGATCAATCTGTTGGTTTCTTTCATTTGCTTTGCTTTCTTCTTTCACGGCTCTGCTCCCCCAAAAAAAAAGAGAGACTTGTTCTCCCAATTCAGGAAGTCGGAAATGGCCGGTTGGGTTGGTCCAACCAAGAAAGACATGGGAGTCTTTGGGCGTGTCATCTCACAGCGAGATTTTGCTTATATATGTAATTGTCTGTCCGACTTTTCTTTATTGTATCTATTTAGAGCTAGTCTATAAAGGAAGGGATACTGTTATAGGGGACCGAACCCCCAGTCGAGACGTTCCTTCGAAGTGTCTTCTTGCATTAACCCCAGCTTATCCTTTACCGAATGGTTTCAGTAGCATTGCTTTAGCGAATAGCTTGTATATTTAGTTCCATTAGGGACTTCCAAAGCAAAGAGGGTAAGCGAGGTCGAAAGGGGTGGCAAAAAAAGTGTTCATTCTATCTATCAGGTCTTTGATTCCATTTTGGTGCAATGGGAGAAGGGGAAGACTTGGCTAATTCGATAGGTGAGGCGAGAAGCACGCGTTCTTGGGCTACCAGCTGAATGAAAAACCTGCGATGTTGGCATTCTTTGGTCTTTCTCCTAGAGATATCCGCTTCGGGAAGTCGAAAACTGAAGGAAGTTGAAAACGCTAACGCTCGGGATTCTCCTGATGAATAGGTGTATGAAACCGGGTTTTGCTGGAAAGCTTTTACCAAATCGTGAAGAGATGGCTGTGAATTCAATGGCTTAAGTCAATAAACTCCATATGAATTAGTAGGGCACTTCTTGCTTACTGCACTAGCGGTCATCTGTCAATGTCTAGTAAAAAATTACATTTAGTAGGAGCGGGTATCCATCACAAAGAAGGAAGGTGAAAGGCTAACCGCAACTTTAGCATATTCTTCCGGTTTCCAGAAGCATCATCTTAGAACATTGCAACGTGGGTCATATCGCAAAGCCGGAGCTTACAGCATTTACCATGAAAAGTAGGTATCGCACTTTCTCATCATTCGAAGCTATCTCCATCTGTCAAGGAGAAGGCATGGTACCTCGACCCGGACTGCTATTGAAGAATAAGAACTCGTTGGGTTGCGTTCGACCGAACTCTATTCGTAAACTTCAACGGGATCCGGTAGCAGGTGCCCCAGACTTCTGCCTTTTCTTCTGATGTAGTCGGTTGTTTTTATCCGTGAACTACTAGGAGCATATTAATGAAGACTCCCGAAGAAGACTTTCGGACAAAAAGAAGAATCCAAAGACGATACATTTAGTAACTCTACAGGTACCACCAGTCATTTTCATTTCTGGATTTCGAAATAGAACATCCGGCTATTCCTGTAGGTTGTTGACCAGATACGCACCTGGGAGTCTCTATCAAAGCGATTCTCTTTCTTGCTTATGATCAACATTAGTGCAACGGAATTCTGTAATCACCGCATTACCATATAAATGGAAGAAAGCTCATCAACAACCGTAGGCGCTGCAGTTGTAAAGCCAAGAATGGTTTGGGCGCAGCCCATTGTAACATTATAGAGATCAAACCTCAAACTGACTAATTTCACATCAAAAGAGAAGATTGGCCCTCCCCACTGGAAAGAGGTCTTCCTTCTTTCAGTCTATCTATAGGCAGATGCCTCTCCAACCCGCCCGGATCAGTCTATTAAGAAAAGGATGCCTCACAATTGAAGTTGGTTGGAAAGACTTTGGGACTTAGTCTGGCTATTACATCATCCGAGAATGAGATCTCTTATCATAGATCGGACTATTCCTTCTTCCTCAAATAAGATATTAGCTGTGCCCGACTCATAAGGAGGCTAACTCGCTGCAAGTGAATAAGTTATTACACTTCCTAATGATCATGACTCAAGCTTAGGCACCCGCTCGATCCGGTTTAAGAATCAAACCTCGCAAATGGTTCTGCTGGACGGGATTTCACCTCCCTAAATGGAACAAGATTCCCACTTGGATACGGAGCTTTGCCTTTTCTTTCTATGGATTTCTTTCTCCCTTCCGCTAATTGCTTACGAACCAGGAGGCTGCTGAGGAAGGATTTGAATGCATGCTATGTATTGAATTGAGTATTGAATGGAAGCGGTTTAGGTACCAGATGACGAGAAAATCCTAACTTAACTAACGTAATGGGTTGTGTACCGGTTGAGGAGTAGGACCCGGCCCTTAGGCCGCGAGGATGAAAGCGTAGTACTTTCTATACGTCAATAGGACTTCCTCTTTCTATATGAATAAGCGCAAGTTTCCCTTTTTTGAATGAGAATTAGCTGAACCGCGCGTCGGAAGTATCTCAGGCTAGGCCTTACATCCTGATCCAAGCAAGCATAGGAGGGAAGGGACCTCTTAGTTGTTTTTGTTCGTTTACCAAGTTCGGCATTAAGGCTTTGCTCTAATGAAGAGTTCTTTCTATCGATCGCTTTCGCCCCTTGTAGGAAGCATGTCTCTACTTCTTTTCCCAAGATCAGATCTCGAACCTATACTCTATTGAATCCCAGGCCCCTTTATGTTACCATCACTTGGTTGCTCCAGAATGAATGTACTAAACCATCCATACTCGAAGAAAGGGCTACTCCCCCTTAATGGACTAACGAGGACGCGGAAAAGCATCTTTCTATAGAATCGCCATCCCCGGTCTCACCTGCGGCAACCCTTCTCCGACCAATTGAAGTGGCCTAAGCACGTGTATAGGCGTAGGAATTGCTTTTTCTCTACCTTGAACACTGGAGTCTTCTTGTAGCTATATCTTACCACTGGATTGAACCAAAAGAAAGCATCAATCTACTCGAATATGTTAATAACTGATCGAGTCCGTTAGGACGAGCAGCCAATGAGTGGGAAACACAAACTATACTATACTCCCTTTCTTCTAGACCAAGACATACCCGATGATAAGCAATGAATTGAGGATCCACAATGCCATGATAGAGTTTTCGCGTTCATACAAGAGAGACTCAGTAGGCGGATGAAGAGCCAGGAGCGGGAGCCCAAACTAGAATAGGTGAATTATTAACCAACTATTCAACTATTCCACCTCCAAGGATGGAAAGAGCCGATTCGTCTTCGAGCATCGCTGGCAATAAACCTCGTTGAGAGAGCAGCACGAACCTAGGTTGATTCTACAGGAATGGAATCATAGATTGAAGCTTAGGCAAGCCCCTTGAGAAAATGCCCTCCCCATTCTTATGACCCTTTAGGGAAATAAATAGATAAAAGATTTAGGAAGGCCACTTGAATAAAAATGCCCTCCCCATTCTTATGACCCTTTAGGGAAAAAATCCCAATGGCGACTCCCTTGAAAATGAATACCCATTGCCGGTCTTTCTCAAAAATGAGTACTCTTATTAGAGTAGCGGTTAACGTCCAACTCATCAACGTTAGAGAAAGGGGATCCATATATTAGATCCCGGGTAAGGCACAGGGGAGGATAGGCTAGGATGAACATATAAGACTATCTCATCCTACGCTAGTCTGAACAAAAAAAGCAAAATCACAATATGATGATGATCTTGACTTCGCCTATAAATAGGGTTTATTGTTTACGAACCTATTCCACTAATGATAGTTCTCTTGATAAGTTCTGGAATAATTTATATGATAAACTCTTGAATAATCTTAATTCTGAGTCTAAAGTGTCTCAATATCAAGATGTTGTGATGAATATGTTGTATAATCATAAAAATGATAAATTGACTGAAGATGAATTAATCAAACTGCAACTATGTATAGAGGATCTTACTACTACATATGGTGACATAAAAAG
Organism: Fraxinus excelsior; assembly: GCA_019097785.1. Lineage (NCBI taxonomy): Eukaryota > Viridiplantae > Streptophyta > Magnoliopsida > Lamiales > Oleaceae > Fraxinus > Fraxinus excelsior. The sequence continues at coordinate 15,175 of JAGHKM010000419.1, forward strand.
TATATATCAGGCTACTCCTTACTTTATCAATAAACTGATCTCTAAAGATCAACCTACAGCAAAGGATTTTCTGAAAAGTTCTGGCCTTTCTGATGATATTATATGTGATCTTAATTTATTTGATCAGTATACTTTGGAGGCTATTATTATTTATGTACTTGGTTCTCTCTTCCACTGTATTCAGGAGAACCCTGCTGTTCGCGTATCCACTCTGATAGAACATCTTGATATGTATGTTAAGTACCAAGCTAATTTGGTGAAAAACAGATATAAGACTATAAATCCTTCGAAGTCTGATAGAATCAAATCGAATTATACTACTGATAACAATAAGCAGGCTACTGATAACAAGAGAAAATCGAAAGTGTTTTCTATCGGTGTGTTATTGGTAGAATTCTTAGTGAATAGAGAGTTGATTTCTCTTTCAAAAGAATTGAGCTTTAATGAATTATATGTTGCTAAGAAGAAAGGTAAGTATTATTTACCAATCAATTATTACGCAATATGTAATTTTTATCTCAGTCTCCTTCCGATCAAACTCAATCTACCAATGGTATGTAAGCCTATGGATTGGGTATCCACAAGTGAAACACCTTCATCTCTATCCGATCTGCGTGGCGGTTACTTAAGCATGCCTATTGGTGATTTTTATCAAAATAGCTATCGCCTAATAAGTTCCCGTGACTTGTTCCATTTCAATATTAAGTTTGAACAAGATTACCATAAATTGTGCAAAATCATGAACGATTTACAGTCGCATGCTTTTGAGATTAACAAAGATGTATTAACCTTCATTAATCATAATTACGATCTATTAGTGAAATCTGGTCTACTTATGCCTAAATTTTTAGCTTCTTTAAATATATAAAATTCAATTGACCTATTGAGAATGTCTTACTTAGAGGATCCGTCTTTGACGAAAATATCGAATTATCCAAATTTGGTTAAGGAGTTCATGAAGCGTATCCAACGTGCTCGTTATGAAACCTTCATAATAAATCTAGCATCAGCCTACGAAGGTTATCGATTTTATCTGCCGGCCTTCCTTGACTTCCGTGGTAGAATCTACCGCTCTGGGGCATTACATTTCCATGAACGTGATTTGGCTAGAAGTCTAATAGTTTTTTCTGATACACCTTATGACAATTATCAATTGGATAGTGATAAAAAGAAGGATCATGTTTATACGGTATTAAGCTCAGCAGCAGCTTTTCATTATAAGAAGTTCATTTCTTATGATGATGCTCATCAATGGTATCTCGAACACAAAAGTGTGATTAATTCATCGGATGAAAGTCTCATCCAGTTAGCTGTTTCTGCGAGTGACCCCTATCAGTTCATAAGCAAGGTTCTATGTATCGAAGGCGGTAAGACTGATCCTAGGAGAATTCCTATCACGCAAGATGCCTCTGCAAGTGCTTATCAGCTCATGAGTTTTTTCTTGTTAGATAAAGAAATAGCTAAACATACAAATCTCATACCCACTTCTTATGTATATGATCAAAAGATCAATGATATTTACACCTTCTTTCTAGAAGAGATTCAGGTTTACTTGAATAATAAATTGACTGAAAATCAATTAAAGGTAATTAGTTCTCGTCTTACTCGAAAATTAATCAAAGTACTCTTCATGCCATTGATATATGGTAAGACGGTCTCATCAATGGCTAATGATATTTTCAATCATTTTTCAAATTATGATGATACTATGTTATTAAGTAAAGGGGAATCTACGCTAGTAGCATTTCACATGAATAAGTTCTTTCAAGATAGATTTCCGGGTATAGTCAATCTAATGGAATTGATCCGAAATGTTGGTTGGTTATCTTCCGCCTTGGGTAAACCCGTATTCTATAGTATACCTATATACACAACAGTACAGGACTATATGAAAACGAAAGCAGCCAAAATACTTCTATACGATCGTATCCAGAAGAAAAGGCGTCAAGTGACTCTACGAATTCCCACGGAAGATCGGGATCAAAGGAAGACTCGTGCTGCTACCTTTGCCAACTTCATTCATCAGAAAGATGCTCAAATAGCAATGTTAATGATATTGAACATGATAAATATTGGTGCGCCTGTCTACACTGTTCACGATAATTTCATTACTACAGCTCCTTACGCTATGGGCATCCCAAATATATATATTTCTAATATTAAGGGGAATGACCCAATATTAATTATAAACCATTTTCTTATTCAAAATCTGCTTGATTTAAGGGGTTCGCTATATTCCCTGGATAACCCGCTTCCACTTGATTTACTGAAAAGTATCTTAGAAGATAAAATACCCAAGAATTTAAATAATACTAAGAAGTTAATTTGGGAAAAAAAGATAAATAGTATATATGATGCTTATGTATACTATATAACTACTACATTCAATTACAATACAGAAACGGGAATATGTAACAATTTTGAAAAATGGAATGATTTCGTTTCGTCTATGAATGATTGGGATAAATTTAAATATAACTATAGTTTACACTTATGATGACAAAAGCACTATTTGATGTATTATGGGGCTGCTTACTGAATTCAATCAAAAATGAAGATTATATGGATCCCTATCCAGGATTGAGAATTGCTGGAGTTTATTTCAATATGCCATTCTTAAGATGTATTGACTGTGATCTGATATTATTTGCTGTTATTCGACTACTAATCAAGTACGCTTACACTACTAAGTCTGATTATGGGAAGTTTACTATTAGTTATGTCATGAGGATACCATCCGGAGAAGTTCCCTTTACAATTAGTAATGCTCTCACTTTTAGAGAGGATGGGAAAGATTTGCCAGTCTATGCTTTGATTGATCAACTTGTCAGGAAGAAAGCAGAGGATTACAATGATTCAGAGATATCTCGCATTAATATTCGAATCTATCTTTCTGAAATGAAGGATAGTGCGACGCCAATTATCTCCGATGACGAGATTGCTAGCAAGCTCTGGGAATGCATCGAAAGCAAGGTGGTGGTTGAACCTAAAAAAGCGAGAACGATCGGACATCGTAAGCGTCGTTATCTAAAGCATCTCACAGCACTCAAACCTATAAAAAGTCAAAGGCAGCCATTCATTGTAGCTGATATTGAGACAGTTTTCCGAAATCAAATTCATGTGCCTTACGCTGTGGGTTTCTTAGTGGTTAGACCAGGTGATGATCTGTCTTCAGCGGAGACGGGCATTGAGACATATTTCAGTGAAGATTACCCAGATTTTGTCTTCAAAACCTTTGAAGAAAGGAGCAATAGGATGTTGTTAGACTTTATAGAACGTCTAGCTGTTGTTGTTAGACAAAATCCATCGATTCGAACGGTCTACTTCCACAACTTCTCACGATTTGATGGCATTCTCTTAATGAAATATTTAGTTAATCATGGTAAGAAGTACAAGGTCAAAGCTCTGGTGAGGAACCATAGGATATACCAGATAGCTGTCTATCTTGGTAAGAAGCGGCTATTCCTTCTAAGGGATTCCTTAACACTGCTCACGAGTAGTCTTGATAACTTAGCCAAAAATCTCTGTCCTCAATTAGGATCAAAAGGTACCATACCATATGACGAAGTGCAAGTCTCGAATCTGATCCCTCTCCGACAACAATTGTTAGTGTATATGAAACAGGACATCCTTCTATTAGGTGGTGTGATGCAGAAGGCTCAAGAGATTTATTGGACTATATGCAATGTGGATATCGTGACTAAATTGACCTTGTCTTCGCTAGCTCTCACTATCTTTCGTACGAACTATTACGATCAAAACAACTGGCCTATTTATATCCCAAATCGGAACGAAGACACTTTCATTCGTCGTGGTTACTATGGTGGCCATGCTGATGTTTATAAACCTTGCGGTGATAATCTATACTATTACGACGTGAACTCCTTATATCCCTATATTATGAAGTCCTATCCAATGCCTGGGGGTGAGCCTGTCTGGCATGGTAAGTTAGAAGGTCAGGATTTAGACAACTTGTTTGGCTTTATTGAGGCCTATGTTGTATGTCCTCGTACTATCTCTCGACCATTCCTACCCTATCGGGATGAAAAGAAGCAAACTCTACTCTTCCCAACCGGAAATTTCGTGGGTGTGTATTATAGCGAAGAGTTAAAGTATGCGCGCGACATAGGCTACCAGATCATTCCTCTTTCAGGCTACTTGTTTGAAAAGAAGAATAGCAGCCCTTTCGAAAGCTTTGTTTCCAACATATTCGAAAGAAGACAAGAAGCTAAGAGAGCAGGTAATGACGCAATGTCCTATGTTTATAAGATACTCATGAACTCGCTATACGGTAGATTTGGTATTAACCCAAAATGCACGATCACTGAGATCTGCGATTATGATCGATATAACTATTTGATAAAGAAAAGTGATTTAATCATAGGGGACAAGCTGAGCGAGTCTTACTATATTTTATCTTACTTAAGCAATACAGAACATGTTGACGACTCAGACTGGAATCCTCCTAAGATATCGGCTGTTCAATTGTCCGCTGCTATTACAGCTTGTGCTCGTATTTATATGTACAAATACATTTCCAGACCTGACTGTTACTACACGGATACGGACTCTGTCGTTCTTGGCAGTCCTCTTCCTGAAGAAGAGATTTCTTCAATTGTATTAGGTAAGTTTAAGTTAGAAAACAATATAAAGAAAGGCATCTTCTTAGCACCAAAGAGTTATTCACTTTTGACTCAAGAAGACGAAGGAATCATTAAGCACAAGGGTCATGCAAAATCATTGGTCGATAAAGAATGGTTTGAGTCACAATACGTTGATATATCTAGAACAGAGCTAACCTCTGTGGAATCTAACTTCAACATTGATTGGGAAAGACTGAACATCTCCAAAAAGGAAACACTAGTGAACCTTGGAATCAGAATTGGTAACAAGAGGGAACCTGTGTATGATAATAATAATCTTTGGGTGGACACTGTGCCATTGGATGTTACAAACTTCGTTGGTCAAGAAAATAGGATACGAGCATATGAAGTGATGCGTCTTCAGGAACTAAATGAGAAAAATATAGAGCATTTAGCTAAGAAAGACAGAGAAATTGCTTATTTAAAGTCAAAACTTGATAGTCTCAATAATGAGCCTTATCAAGATAAAGCTAACCTAGGTAAGAGTCAATCGCACTCTGCACAGAAAGCTGATGATCCTAAGAAACATACTTACAAACAGAAACCAAAAGGTAAGAAAAAGCCCGGTTAGTGTAAGCTTCTATTTCTTGGGTTACTTTTGCGAGATTATCTCTATACCTAGCATTTACTTCTGATTCCGTTCGTCCTTCTATCAAGTGAAGCACTCGCGTAAGGACACTTAAGAAGTTCTTTCTAGAGTCAGCAGTGAATTCCGAAAGGTACTCTAACAGCCTTCGAGTGGAATAGAGAGACGGGCATCAGTTAGATAAGACGCGTTTATACAATTAGAAAAACTCTGTTTTAAATATTTCTACCTAGCCGTAATCAAATTCTAATTTGATTTTACTCTTTCCTTCATTGTTGATGAGAATGAAGCCACCTGAGAAAGGGATAGATTCTCCTCCCCTAACAGCACGTTCTAAAGTAGGCGAAAGAAGATTGCATTTATTTAAGAATATATCGTTCAAAACCTCACAATAAGACTGTTCTTTTTCTTCATCAAAAATGGGAATTAATATTTCATTTTGATAGCGTGCATATTTCAGTTTAGGCAATCGTTCTTCAATTTCCCGATCAATATCGTCCATATAGATATTGAATAGTATTTCAGCTATGAAAGGAAGAGGTGGAACGCCAGTCTTTATCGAGAAGTCCCTGTCCATATTATCAACAATGGGAGCGTTGCAAAAAGAGGAGATCAACTTGACCAAGTCATTGTTCACAATAGAGCGTACTTTTTCTATAAGTCGTGACCTGGAGAATTGTAATTCAGAATTAGAACAATTTAGTATAAGAAGAGTTTGAACATCCCTATACTCCAGAATGGTATCGAGGTAATGGGTTATTGTTCTATCTTTAGAATAAGAACTATAGCACGATTTACTAAAATAGGAAGATTGGCCCAACTCTTTGATTAAGATACCAGCAAGTGCCCCAATAACAACTTCGTCAGCTAGAGAGGCTTCTACGCCAAAGGCTGGGATATAATCCGACCCGGGGGATTCACTATATGTGCGAACAAGTCTAAGTGAGGAAAAGTTGTAATTTCCAGATAGAACTAAGTTTTGAATATTAAGAATATCACCTAACGAAAGTTCATAGTCGCTATTATTCTGCTTATATACAGCGTAAACCTCGTTTATTTCAAATACCAAACTTTGAAGAGAAGATTTATCAACATCACCCCACGGCCTACCATCAGTATATGATCTATACGTTACATGGAAATGCATATTATAACCTGGATAAAATATCATGTTTACCATTTTCTTATTCATATTTTTAGATATACTCCATACTCAGAAACGGACTCTGTAAGTGCAATAGATAGAATAATCGTAGCAACCATTAATGACACATTGATTATCTTACCGCTTTGTTTATTATCTATTTTGAGTGGGTCAAAGGAATTTAGCGGAAAGAGATCTCTAGCTGTTTTATTGAGGGGCTCCCCGCATTCGCATGGGCTACTCACATCATGGTGGGTGCTACAAACGTGGTTAACATAAGTATCTTTGAGCACATCTATTATGAATTTGATATTGGGTGAGCTAAGTGCTAATGGTTTTAGCAAAAGGGGTTCGGGAGCTATGACCCCCCATATTGTGAAACCAAATAAGATAGAAATAAAGATAACAAAGCGAATATCTTTGTAATACGATAACAATATTGCATCCGATATTTGAAAGCTTTTGATTCTCCCCGACTCCCGGCATATATCAGCAAGCCCAATTTTCTTATCCGGTGATCGCATTATCCGATTTCCAGCTATGTTTATAGGAATATTCTCTTTAGCAGTCAAAGGTGCCCATTTAGCAAAAGTATATTTAGCAGAAATACCATCATGATTATATACAACACTCTTTATCCCCGAAGGAGCATTCTCCATAACAAACTTGAGAGCATTTATATGCTCATAATTCTTCTGTAGCCTCAAAAGTCTAAAATAATTACCACTTATCCATTTAAACCAGCATGGTTTATTCAAAACTGTAGAATTAATATTATGCGTTGGTTGTTCACGTATCTCAGTTTTCTGAGAAGTTAATTTCAAAAATAGATGAATCATATTTCTTTTTTTTCTTTGTAAAATAAAGTGCAATGGAGAAAAAATTTCTCTCTAGAGAGGGTTGTGCTTTCCAGGACCCTGGTTTGGATTCATTCGTCTTCTTGGTCTTCCTTTTGAATAGTGGGAGCAAGATGAAATCTTTGCAATTGTTTCCATTATAACAAAAGAGAAAGGGAGACCAATCAAGCTTGACACCTCCCCCATGAGATAATCACAGATCTGCCGTGGTTTCTTTGCCAAGGTATGTAATGAATTAGATCTGCAGAAGCCCATCTTTCCGGGTGTTATGATTGGTGAAGAAAGCAATGCCTTCTGGAAGCGCTTCGAATATGAGGGCCTACCTACAATCTTTTTGTTGTGGTAAGATAGGCTATGAGCTGTAGGACTGCACTGAGACGCCAGATGAGAGATAGTGGAAAACGAGTTACTCTTTGGGGGCTAGCATGAACAGAGCCTTTGAGAAAGAGAGTCTTGCCCCCCCCTTCCTTATTACTCCATAGGGCAGCGAGGAGCATGCTGTGGAACCAACCTCCACCGTACGTACCTTTCGGTGCGACCACTAAAGAATTGCTTATACACTAAACAGCTGCTTATATACGCTTACTAAAAGACTGACTTTCATTCATTATCATTAGGCCAGCGTGAAACTAAGAAAGAGAGATGTGCCTAAGGCGGCATGTAAGCAAACTGTGCACGCTAAGAGAAGAGGAGAGATGCTCGCAATTACTACCACAAGAAAGCCGCCCCCTATCTTCTAAAGGGGCCCGTCACTTCGTTCGTACCTTCTTGGCTTAGGCTTTCAACTGAACAACATGGCCTTGCCGCCCCGCCGCTAGCAGAAGCTAAGCGCTTGAAAAGCGCGCTAAGAAACGTTGCTTCTGTCGGCCTTTCTGCGCAACAGTCCACCAGTTTCGGAAGAGAGGGTTACCGTACATACAAGAGTCTTCCAGTTCTTACGGAAGCTCTTTCTTACCAGTCAAGTAGTACAACAGCTCTATCTTACAGCCTGGCGCGGCGGGTCGCCTTTTTAATTCAGTAGATAGAAGAGACTATTAAATAGATAAGGAGTAGGTGAGTGAATGAGTCCTCACTGACCTGAGCGATTTCGATCACCTAGCAGGCCTTTTATTTGGTAGGTAACATCGCCAAAGCGTATCATCAGATTTGGAAGGAAGGAACTCGAAGTGAAAGGGCCCCGACTTATTTCCAGAATTAGAGTTCGACCGCAGCTTCCCCCCTTTTTTTTGGGGGGATCAAGTTCCTTGCCAACTGCCAACTATCGACTCCGATCTCTTTTCATTTGTTTTGGGTATTACCAAACCTAGCCTAGCCTTTGTCAATCACACTAAAGCAGAGCACCCAATTATGGAAAAGCCTCCTTAACTTAAGGGTGGGTTCAATTGGATGAATCTGTCAAGTCAAGGAAAACGTACGTAGCAGCAAGGATGGTGCATCGCCTATTTATCGTTCTCGCTCGGGAGCCAAAACGAACACGCCTGCTACCTACTGTACTGGACCTTCGACCAGGCATTCGACCTTTGTCGAATCGGAACCAAGCATTGCGCTCGAACAGTTGAGCGGCCGCCGGCCAGCAACTTCCGTACACAGATATAGATTCATTCTTCGTACCTGGTTCAGCCTCACAAGCCTTCGCGGGTTGGTCAGAAGTCAGTCTTGTTTGGTAAGACGGAATTAGACAAAGAAAAGAGAGTGCTCGACCGGAACAACGGCCAACAAAGACCGTAATTACATAGATAACTGCTCCTCCCCTTCTCCGTCTTTAAGGCTTTAAGGTGAACCGTATGGCGGCTGGAAAGAAAGACGACCTCACCTTCTCGTAAATGGTGTCAGTGAGAGCCATTTTAGTATCCTCCGTTGACCTTCTTTTGTAGATAGAATCTTCAATGAGTGGAAACAAGCACCCAACCTAATAAAGGAAAGGGGCTTGTTGAGTAAGGCCGGCTTTCGAGCCCAAGCCTACGTTTGCTTAGTAAGCTTGAGCGCATCTTTCTCATATCAAGGCTTTCCTTGAGTTTTCCAAAAGGGGCGCGTTAGCTAGGCCGTTTTCTTGCAGGAGTGCTAACGCGCGCCCTTACGTTTTCTTCGCTTGCTCTGCAGTACGAGCCTCATACAGAGCCGCCCTCCTTTAATATGATGAGAAGAAGGGGGGCCACCCTCTTTTCCGCACCAATCCTTATTTCCTACTACACTACATCTTTTTTTGGGTGTATAGCTCAGTTGGTAGAGCATTGGGCTTTTAACCTAATGGTCGCAGGTTCAAGTCCTGCTATACCCAAACCTGCCTTACACTCTACTATGAGTAAGGACTAATTCGTGCCTTCAAAGATGACTCTTTGGCCTTTAGACTCGCTTCGGCGACTTCGCCCTTTAAGTGACAAGGGGGTGAGGCCAGTCGCAGATGGTATGTTAGTCGGGACAGTCGGTGGAGAGGATGGGCCTACAGAAGTAGGGCAAGTGGGTTCGGATGCAGAGTAGGACTGATCAGAGTCCGCACCGGAAGGAGAGATTAAGTGGAATCTATTTAAAGAGGCAAGTCCTATTCCTAAGAACTTGTCTGAGGAGAGTCCTCTGAAGATAATGGCAATGGTCGGTCGGATGATTCCAGTAGGGCAATTTGACGAGTATCACATAAGTCGGTGATGATGATGAGGGACATGGCCGGGCATTGACATGTATCTAAAAATTGAAAAAAAAAAAGACAAACAAATTTCGTATAGAAATTAAGTTATCGGAATGCGAGACGGTGCGACGCGGCGCAGTTTTTTGTATCATTTGAATTTCTCATGTTTCCACCCCAATATGATGAATCTACTTCGCCCATCTCCTAGAATTAGATATTACTTCCTCATCATTTTGACCGTTCTTGGTGTATCTTATTCTTTTTTTTGGCTTATCGACGGAATTATGTATTTGGATATGATCGTTGTCAAACTCAAGTCAATCCTACTTAGCAGGTTTTTTCACTTGCTACTGAGTAGGCTTGGGTGTTGTTGCGGAGTTATTATAGCAGCCATTTTTGCTCTTTTTGATCAAAGCATTCTAGGTCTAGGAAACATGATGATGCCATCAGGGGGTTCGGGCGCCACCTGGAAGGAGGACACCCGTGAGATCGATGTACTTCTCGAGTCTTTTTCGGAAACGGATGAAACGGGCTCGTCCGTAAACCAACCAGTAGCACCGCCTGTGCCGCCCGCTAATCCAGTAGCTTCCCCGGGGGAAGAAGCTGGTCCTGCTAATCAGGTTCCCCCAATGGTCCCCTATCCATATCGACCAGATGAAATCATAGGAGGGGATTCTGTTGACGCCATTCAGCGGCGCCTTTTGGCCCGATACAATTTTCCCTCATACGAGCAAATCCAATTTGCCCGTATTGATGCCGAAGATCGATTCGAGGTCAAGGTTGATATAATCCAAATTATGGCGGGCCTTGATCCAACGGGAAATTGGATGGGTCGGGGGGCTAGGGCCCTCGACAATCCGCGTACCGCCACGGGAGAACCCTCGTTAGAGCAACTCTATGCCCTTCTAGAGGACCTAAACCGTGGCGGAGTACAATCTGCGACCTTTGCAGATTTCAAAAATCGAATTATCTTCGAGCCAGGAGAGGGGGATGGGGATGCACACTCTAGTACATGATCTACTAGGAAAGGGATCCATGTTTATTTTCCCAAAGTACCAGTTTTCATTGGCAGGCAGCATGGGAAGAGGAAAAGGAAATCCTACGGGTTGGATTGCTCGTGTGTCTACGGGACAAATCCTATTTGAATGGTGTTCGAACTAGTCATTAATGGTCGGCTTAATTAGTACCCTTTCGGTATGTGTTGTGAACACTTTCATTTTTAGCCTCTCATCTTCTCTAGAGAAGCAAAACTCGAACGGATAGAACAGATGGTCCAACTACATAACTTTTTCTTTTTAATTACTTCCATGGTCGTGCCTCGTGGCACGGCAGCACCCGTACTATTGAAATGGTTCGTCAGTAGAGATGTTCCCACAGGTGCCCCTTTTTCCAATGGTACTATAATTCCTATTCCTATCCCTTCATTCCCTCTTTTGGTCTATCTACATTCCAGGAAATTCATACGCTCCACAGACAGAGCAAAAAGTGGAGTCTTGGTCAGAGCAAGCCGTCCTATTCTATTACCAGACATAATTTGGAGAAGCTCATCCGAAACTAGAGCTAGAAACGCCCTATTTCGTTTCGTTCCCGTTCTTCATTTGTTTCTTCTCGAATCCAAGGGGGACTTATCATATTTAGAATCTTTCTGCGGTGTGCTCCGTTTACTATTCTTTCGTACTTTCTTCTTTTTACCACGCGATAGGTCAGCGAAGCGTGAGCGGGCGCGGAGAAGGAAAGGCCAAACACTTCGGCCTAACGGGAATGAGCAACGACGAAATGACAAGATGAGGTGCCCCGAAAGAAGGGTCGAAGCTTTTCAGCCTGTAGCTTTCCCCGTCCCCCCTTCGTCGGGCGGTGCTTGTGTGGGGGATGCGCCACCAGAAATCGGGCTTGAAGCTCTCACCTTACCAACGAGCCGACAGCTGATGGCTGTTGGTCACGACTACTACCAAAAAGCTCCAATGAAGATGAATATTTCACATGGAGGAGTGTGCATCTTTATGTTGGGTGTTCTTCTGTCGTGCGACCCGGCGGCTTATGTGCGACCTGTGGCCCACGCCTCCTATTTGTTCAGGGCGGGCGGCGTGAACTCTGATTCGATCCGGGTATTCAATCCCGCCGCTGAGATGCTCAGTTGACTCCTTAACCTTGATAGGAAGATGGCTTATTCAATAATTCGTGCATAAGGGTAAGGAACTTTGGATGAACTAATGCGAATGGGTGTAAGCTTCGCTGCTCGGAAACACCCAGTCCTGACCACACTGAGAGACACGAAAGCGCAGGTAACGCCAGTTGGCGAAGTGGCGTTAAGCATCCCTAGCGGTACGAAAAGAGAGGTCGTGATGATATCATCTACGTCCGTACCGCTCCTCGTGGAGTAGATCCCGCATCCAACCAAGTCTTTGACCAGGGAACGGGATAATTCCCACTACCGCTGGCAGGCCAGCCGGGCCGTGAGCGCGGTGGGAACGGGCTTCCCAAAAAGCCGGCCCGGGCCGGGGTCAGCATAGTAGAATGAAGGGGACGGCCCTAATGTTGTGTTGGCAAAGCCAACTTCTTGGTTTTCGGGCGGAGAAAAGCGGACGTGGGGACTCGGGTCGGGGCGCAGCGTAACTAAGAGAGCCATTCCATTTAGGGCGAGACAAAATGGGCCGGCACGGGCGGTCTGGTGTCCGAGCCGATTGGTCAGACGACGACTACTTCTTAGATTATTATTAGCCGCCTATCCCGGAATGGAATGGGATGGAATAGAAAGAACGCGAAGCGCTAGCGCTACAGGGTCGGTTTTTTTGTGGGGGATAAGCTTGTGAAGAAGCAAGCTATCCCCGCCCCGACCGGCAGCTGCTAGCTTTCCCCATCTCTCCTAAACTTCCCCCGGTCTTCGGCCCGAGCTGTATGAGGCAGAAACTCGTCCCACGTACGGTTCGGAGGCCGAGCCCCACCCCAGCAATCAGGGTGCGGCTTAGGTCAACTAACACAAAGAAGATACAGTTCACTCAACGATTGCCTTTGGGTTCCGAACTCCATATGGGGAAGGAGCGTTGTTGTTTGCGAGGTCTCGATCATTTACATGGACCCACTTTTCATTCCATTTGTGGGAATTTTATGATCTATAAACCGAACGATCGGCTCATGTTTGAGCATGATGAATCACTTCGTGCCGACCTGTTGCCAATCAACTTTCCGGCCTCATATGAGAATGGAAAACTAGAGCATTTTCTGCATCGGTGGATGAAGAATCGCGAACATAATAATTTCTGGTTGACCATGTTCCCAGAAAAAAGATACTTTCGAGAAAGGACGAGCACGACTGAAGTGGCTATACATACAAATCTATTTACGGATCTATATGCTTCGATTGGAACTTCCAGTTCCAGAACAGGCGGCTGGTATACCACCATAATGAAACTGCCTTTTCTTTTTTTTATTCGGATCGGATTTATGTTGGCTTCGTTGGGAGGCTCGCGTAGTTTGTTACGTCAGCTCCAAAAGGATAAGTTGCGTTGGAATTGATAAAGTTCAGTGGAGTTTATAATTGCATAAAAGAAGTCAAAGTAGTGGCTGCGGCGCGTTGAGGCACTTCTTCGACGGTCCCCGTACGCCCGGCCTTCCGGCCCGCTCTGAAGAATTCATGGGTCGGCAGGCGGGCGAGACAGAATGGGCCGGCACTACTAACCAAGCCCAGTTCTCGCCGATAGGCGCTGGTAGCTTGCTTCCAAGCCTTGCCTTATATGATAGTTGTGGCCATGGCCCAAAGGAGCCTTAAGCACTTGTACAATGCTCAAGTCAAGGCTCCTTCCCACTCGTTGCCCAGAGGTGCTGGTTCGAGTCCAGCTCGTGACATGACAAAGGGCTACCTTCTCTCTTAAGAGAATCTCGATATCCTCACTAAACACAAAAAAATTGGAAATTGAAAGCCGCTTCACATCACAAGTGAGGAATGGTTTTTAGCCAACGGTGACCGGTTTTCAAAAAGCACCATTGGGCGGTGGTTCCTCTCCTTCCTCTTGAACCTCGAACAAAAAATCGATCTCGCCATCAGCTCGACTAAGAGTTCCGAATCGAAAAAGTAAACTGAACTTGACTTAAGACGAAGGAACCGAGTGCCGAAAAAAAACCGCTTTCTTAAGGCTTCAAACTACTAGTCATTAAGACTACTATGAAAGAAAAGTAAGGAAGTCCTTTTCTTGACTTGGCCTGCGTGCATTATACCTACCCCCTTTTTAAAGAACTTGATTTCAATCTCAACAAAGAAATGAAAGCATAACTCTTTGCTTCTTGTCCTCTTACTCTTTTAGCCTACCTTGTGGAGGTCTCTCGGGTGTCTACGGCAGATCCGATCAGTCTCGTGATGAAGAGAAGTCTTTTCCGATCTTCCACTAAGAAAGGTATCGTCACGACAACTCAATTTGTTCGGTAAACTACTCGGGGCTCCCCATGGTTTAATGGTTTAGTAAAAGGGAGGGGATATTTTCTCTTCATCCGGGGGTTCATTTCAAAAATTATGAACGCAAAAGTGTAAGGCTGATTAGTGAGGTCTTAAAAACGTCATACAATGAATGATCGGCCATTCCATTTTTGCTTTCAGCAATTAGGTGACGCGAATCTATGCTTTCTATGTTTCAATCGGATACCAATTGCTTGGATGCGTTTGAAAGCCTCGAGATGACTTGCAGAAAAAATGCTTTCTAGGTTTGTCTTGTGTTTCCGAAACAAATGGTCCATTTATTGATGGGCGAACGACGGGGATTGAACCCGCGCGTGGTGGATTCACAATCCACTGCCTTGATCCACTTGGCTACATCCGCCCCTACCCCCACACAGGTTTAAGTCTCCATCTACGATCAGATCCTTTCTGAACTCCCCTATGACTGCTATCAAAGAGAAGCTTTTTCCTATACTCTAGTTGCAAGTCTATTGTTGTGTTTCGGAATTCTTAGGGGAAACAAAGCTTCAAGAAGTAGAAGCTTCCTGGCAAAGCTTCAAACAAAGAGGTTGGGCTGTTCACTTCATTGATTTGACTTCACTTTACTTAAGATTAAAGATAGGGGCCGGGCGGGCAGTGAAGGCTCATTTAGTAGACAGCGAGCGAGCAGCAAGCACCTACTCCTATCAAAATGAAAAGCAGCAAGCGGAACTTAAAGAAAAGAAGCCCTTTTCTACAAACCTTTCTATAATATAAGAGAAGCTCTTCGAGCTTTCTTCGCATGCTTGAGCGCATCCCCTTTCTATTAGTAAGGTTGTCAAAAGGCTTTCCTTTAGTTCCTTTATGACTAAACTAATATAAAAGGGTAGGGGGCGCTAACGAGCAAGAAAACGGATGCACTAACGTGCCTTTACTAAGATTCTAATCTAAATAGAAATAGAAGGCCCTTCTTGCTTTAGTTTTCAATAAGTTCGCTAACGCGCCCTTCCTTCAGCTGGCTTCGCCCTATCTATTCATCTCTTTTTTCAAATGGATATTTAGGGATCTCTCTTGTTCATAGATCTTGAAACCAGATCAATATCCATTTCTCAATAGATCTATCTATCGATAGAAAGATATAGATCTCTATATGGATCTATCTCCATATCTAAATATGGAAAAACCAACACTTAAAGGGCGTAACCAACGGAAGGTTCTCACCCTGTCCCCGACATTGTTCTCCAACGATGTCCCCTGGGCGAAAGGAGCCACCATTCTCTTTCTTTCTTCAATCGTTCCGATCAGGACACGTGGGTTGGTTCGTTTCGTCCTCCTATCTACGCAATTCTCTGTCTTCGTTCGTGATCATGTTGGGCGAAAGGTAGTTGTATAGGAGCGGCTGTGAAAGGGCGATTCCCCCTTTCCATTGAAGAGCAAGCTACCTTCCCCACCATTCTGGCCTATTATTGATAGGGATTTTACCGATGCTGAAGGTAGCTTGCTTACCAAGCCACCCACTTGAGAAGCTAGTCGCCAGAAAGAAGCGACGAGGAAGCGAAGCTGTCTACGAAGCAAAGCTTCTCCCCCTTTAGTCGTAATACTCGGCTCGTCGCTACTTTGATTCAAAAGGTAACCGACGGTTCCCGACTTTCTCCGCTTTCCGCAACCGTAACCATTTGTCATTCCGATTACTTCATCCATAAACCTTTTTTGATTATTTCAAAATAGCGATACGAAATAAAAAAAAGTCAAGGATAAGCTTCCATTCTAGAAGCGGTAGCTTCCCGCCTCCTTCGGTGAGAAGTTCCCTTCCCTTTTTTAAAATGACTGATTGGTCTGCTCAGCAAACGTACAAAGTGGACCGCAGTTTGGCTGACCCTCTTCTTCCCATTCGGGTTGGGTTGACCCAGAAGTACAGTAAGAAGGAATGGAACCACTGGAGAGTCGTCTGCAGTTCACACTTGGGCAAAGACGACTGACTTTGGAAGCGGAACACGAACCGATTTCCGCTATTCCGGGTTCTTATTGAGCGTAGCGAAATCAAGGTTTATGATAAAGTCAGCGAAGTTTCTATGGTGTTCTACCTTTGCGTAGTCTCGGTCCACAGTGTAAGGCTCCGCACCTGAGCCTCGTTAGACTCAGCTGAAGTGTAAGGTGTAAGTGAAGAGAATAGAAGAGATGAAGTCCGTCACTTAGCCTAGTCTATATCCACAGCTGACGCAACTCCGTACCGACGCCTCACTACTACTTAATTAATTAACTTAACGGCTAAGCGATTTCATAAGCTGAGCTTTCCTTAACCAGCTGACCTTACTTCGTAACCTTAGCCTCTCTTTCTTTATAGTTCGACTAAGTGACTTCGTAACCTCAACGTACTTTCTTTCTTACTGTAGCATAGGCCTTCGCCACTTCAAACGGACGCTTCGCCCCTCTTTTCTTTTTTTCTTTTTTGAATTAGAAAGAGCGGGGTCTTACTTATTCAGGGGGGATGAAAGAAAAATAAAGGGATCAGGGGGCTTTATGATCGGAGAAAGAGAAGGGGCATGGTTGGTGTGTCACTGGGTCGGTGGGGGAACCCGTAGGAAGGGGGGACGACCCGCCGAATTCACATCAGAAATCGCCAACATGAACACAAACGAAATCTTGAATTGCGTATAGAATTGCGTATAGAAAGAAAACGAACCACTTCTATTCTCGGAGCTGAGGTATATGAAGAATGGCTTTTTGGTCCCTTTCGTCCAGTGGTTAGGACATCGTCTTTTCATGTCGAAGACACGGGTTCGATTCCCGTAAGGGATAGGTACTCATTCCCGGCCGCTTTCAGTTAGTGTTCATTGCTGAGTGATCGCTCGCTATCTGGCTGGAAAAGGTGGTCCGGAAGCTTCCTCTCTCCCAGCAAGCAAGACGAGATCCCCATTTCTCTCAGTAATGGACTTCCTTAGCCTTAGATGTCCTTTCATCTCGAACCTCCGACAGACTCTCCATGCATGCGTTCTTTCTCTCCTCCCCTCAGCCATACATCTCTTTTTTTCTCTTTATTTTTCTTTTGGCCGTTTTTGTTAGGCATTGAACCCCACCTTAGGTGCTGAGTGGTGTCCTCTCCTCCCTAATACCTAATACATAATTCCGTCTATGGAGCCTAAAGCTTCAACCATGGCATGGCAGTAAGCAGTAAGTTGGCCTAGTCTCTCGCCCAGCCTTCGCCTTCTTCAGTGGCCGAGTTGAAGCGTTCAACGGTTCTTCGCCACCTTTCTTTTTAAGGTTGAGCTTGTTCAATTGAAGCTAATGCTATGCCCCTTGAAAAAGAGAAAGCGAGGACTTTCTTTTAGCTACCGGCCCAAACAAAAAAAAGAGATTTGCCTCTTGATCGATCGATTGATTGGATCGAAGTACGAAGGGGTTGATTGAAGTGTGAGATCAGCCCAAGACTAAGGCCGAGCAACTAGCTGCTGCAGGATTGGACGTCTATCTATCTCACCACGCTCCCCTAGGCGGAAGGAATGCTCTGCTCATCTTTCTTACGGCTCATTACCGCAGCGCTCGAAAACCCCTTCGGCTTCTTCCATTCAAAAAGGTAGTTTTTCCTATTCTTATTGGTAAATAGCGTCTTGAAGTGAAGCGAAGGCATTATTGAAGGAAAGAGATGGTGGGTCGGTCAATTGCATTAGGTAGTAGATGCAGGACCTGTCTTAACCGCAAGTGCATTCGCTATTCGATTCCATCCTCAATCCCACAAAATTTGGATTCCAAAGTGTGTATCTCTTCTTTACTTTTAAGTGACAAGGGGGGTGACAGGTATACTTTATTCTCTCTATGTCGCCGTCTCATCAATGAGCGTAGATTAATTAATAGATATGAGATATGGCTTTTGTGCTTGTCAATCTGTATCCCATTCTTCAGGTATAGTTTTCTTTGATCACAGATCGACAGGTGATCCGTCCTTTCTCCCCCTTTCGTCATAAGGCGTGGTCTGACTCTGAGAAAAACCATTCCTGTGTTTAGGTCCCTACTAAGCAGAATTCATAAACTATGCAAAGGCTATTTGAATACTTTTGAAAAAGTTTCTAGCAAGAAAAGCAAAAACAATTCTCAACGCCCTTACGAGGTAGTGATGAGTTAAACTACTCGTGTTGGCATGGAAGTCAGCCCGGTAAACTGATTCCATTCTGCTACTAGGGTTCCAAACCTTCCCCTTAGCTCTATAAAGACCTTTTCAACTCAAAAGATGCTAAAGCTATTTAGAGTTGGTATTTTCGGAAGGAAAGACTTCGTTTACTTCCTGCAAATTGCTTATGTAAGAACTAGTGAAAGGAATTTGGAACAAAAAGAAGAAGGGCAGCATTGATAGATCGTTGAATGAGAATGCTTGAATGGGAATCGTCTTAGCAACTGGCTATAGACATGAGTCAAAGCCGCCGGGAGAGGAGAGATAATTTTCATGAGAGAGGGACGAGCAAGTGAGAGATTGGGAAAAAAAGAGCTAGGCCTTCTGAGCGGTCATTTAGAGGCCTTGTTAGCGACCCATCATTCTTCCCTAAGCTGTCAGAGTCCGATCGAAGCGAGCAAGAGATAGAAGAATCATCGCTCATAGATGTGAATTGAGAAAGCAAGCCCGAATTCTTTTTAATTAGGCTCTATAGTCTGGTCCCTGTCCCTGGTAAGGTCTGATTGTTATCTGTCAGTCTTGTTTTGCCCGCGGGAAGGTGAACTTTGCGTGCTTATTTGGTTGGGAAAAATAGGACTTCTGACTCCAAGCCTACCCTACCCGAAAATAAGTTTCAGCTATTGATGTAGCCTCTTGTCGATACTACCAGTCTTGTCGCTACCTACTATATAAATCCCTTCTATACTACTCAACAGAAGCAAAAATCCCATCAAGATAGATTGAATCGACGACCTATACTTAAACTAAAGGCACAAGGGAATCAAGAGTTCAAGAGCACAGAACAGAGGAAATGCACATGGGTCTCCTTGAAGAACGAAGTCTAAGATAAAGAAAGAAAGGTAGAGTGGGCGCACTTTTGCTCTGCTTGGATTGGCATGGCTGTCCCCCTTTGCTGGTGGAGGCTCGGCCTTTGACTCCGCTTGCCTCTACTTTTCATGTCAAGCGTACAAGTGTAGTTTAGTGGGATTGACTTCTAAAGACAGGAATTCTTTTTCATCTCTCCTGTATAAGTCGACGTCTTAACCTGACTTCCTGAGCTCAGTTGATTGTTGAAGCAGTAGCTCTGGATCGAGAGCTGGATGCTTACCTTATTATTATGAAGGGGAGAAAGGGCTTTTTTTATAGAGAGAGAGATGAGTCAGGGGGGGTTTGCTGGCTAGCTCGTGCAATCAACGACAAATTCCTTCGCCTTAGTAAGCTAGCTTTGTAAGCTAAGCAAGCCTGGTTCTCCGGGCACTACGGTAGGGCGTGGATCGATCATGACGAGAATGGACTTCTCTGTAATGTAATAGAAGAGGCACAGGCCAGTTCCCCGGGCTTTCTCCCTTCTCGACCAGACGAAGGAGATATGAATTCCATTCAGGCGGGTAAGGGCTTGGCTTGACCGTGTGTTTTCTCGGGTCGGAGGCGAAAACTTGAAAGTTCATCATTCAGTGGTGGGCTGTTCATAGAAAAGAAGGCGTCGCCCAACGAGTGGCAGATTTGGATAGAGTCTCGCTCATAGAAGAAGAGTACGCGCGCTAGCGCGCTACGGCTTAGGCAGTTGATCGGATCAGATAGCCCTTCGGGCAACCAACCAAACCCGGCACATCAAATTCCATTCCGATCAACAACTTGGAGGTATGGCTGAGTGGCTTAAGGCATTGGTTTGCTAAATCGACATACAAGAAGATTGTATCATGGGTTCGAATCCCATTTCCTCCGGCACGGAAATGAAAGGGGCGGGCGAAATTACGTGAGAGAAAGAACCTCTTGGTGGAGTCCAGTCCCCCGAATAGCACTACTTAGTGACTAGGAGCGGAGAGCCCGTTGCGCCTTGTTTTTCTTTGACCGGCCTATCTTCTTTCTATAAGCAAGCTCCCTCCGGCAGGGACTGGACGGCTCTCGGTTCTTGAGCATGTTGGGGGATTAGGCGGCAGTTGAAAGAGCTGCTCGAAAGCTTGACGAACAAGCGAAAAAAGCCTATATATTCTTATTAGTCAAGGGCTTTTCCCTTACTAGTCAAGTGGTAAGGTAGGGCGCTATTCGATGAAGAAAACAGACTTTAGGAAAGTGGTTCAGGTAGCTCAGCTGGTTAGAGCAAAGGACTGAAAATCCTTGTGTCAGTGGTTCGAATCCACTTCTAAGCGGGCGAAGGGTCCAAAGGACACGTAGCCGGATTTGGAAATTCAAGTGAAAGAGTAAGCCAAAAAATGTGAGCGCTCCTGCACTATACGGCTTGCAGCGCCTCGCCCTATCTTGCTGGAGGCTTCTAAAAAAAAGCGGTGGATTCCTCGGATTGGTTCTCGCATCCCTGTGCCCAAAAGGATGGGCGAGTTCGGTTTGAGTCTTCATCGATCGGGTGGATCTATATGCTCCGGGGTGGGGAGACGAGGTGTAGCGCAGTCTGGTCAGCGCATCTGTTTTGGGTACAGAGGGCCATAGGTTCGAATCCTGTCACCTTGATCTGAGGCTGAAGTAAGCAAATACTCTTATATGAACATACATCGACCGTTACCACCTACTCCTGACTCGTATATTGACTTTCTATAGCAAGCACACTCTACGAGACCTATAGCTAAAGATCATATAGCACCACAGTCTATATACGAACCTATACGGAACACTTCTCTCTTTCTCAGTGCTTTCTTTAGGCAAGAAGCCTAACCTCGTTGGTAGAACACAAGCAATATGTATGATATTGAGCTTGAGCATCCCAATAATGGGGCTAGTGGAAAATTGAAAAATCGAAGAAATGCTTATTTATAAGGTGACAAGGCAGCTAGTTTGAGTGGGACCTGACGGTTGCCCGAACATCTTCTTTAAAACCCTTGAACCTGGTCATTTTAGAGGAAATTTCGATGGCAATCAAGGATGGATTTCGGAAGGGATGCTTACTGAAAGAGTTCAAGACTACGCTCATTGCTCTTCTTCCAAAGTCCCTTGGAGCATTCTTACTCGCAAGTTGCAAAATTTCAGGCCTCTCTGTAAGCTTAGGCTACAAGCTTCTCTCAAAAATCCTAGGAACAATAGGCAAACCAAAATGATCTCTAATAATATATGCTCATCCAAGAAAGCGGTTGCCTTCAGCTTGACATGATTCAGGCCTACGACAGATTGGAATGGCCCTTCCTCTTTTGCCTGCCTTTAGCCGACCACTAAGGAGCCCTATCAAGCAAGTAAAGGGGATGGGACTCTCGACTTAAGGCTTTCGTTCGGTTACAAATATGCCCCTAGACTAGTGATTAGGCTCGTCTCATATGAAAAATCGGGGAAGACAATCAAGTCCACTTCCAAGCAAGCCGCCTATAGAAAGAATCCATTGTGCTTTTTGGCTTTCGTTGATCATTATACCGGAGAGTTTTGTTCTTTACGCCTTAGGTGGGCCCCTGATCTGCCTATACCAAGGTCGAAGTCTTACGATCTGGGCGGATTTAGCTTCAGTGTCCGTTTCGACTGATTCTTTAGTTGAAGCTACTGATGCCCTAACTTAACCTGCCCCACCTTTAGCCCCTTCCTTATCTTTAGAATGACGTATGATAAGCATTGCTTCTTGCTTTGCTATGAGAGTGAAAGCTGTTCAGAAAGGTCTGTTTAGTGAGAGGCTATGCCTTTGAGGTTCCTCATTGGCCTTGGTTTGGTGCAGGTCACCTCTTTCTAAGGCAGATCCGCTTGGTAAGAAGCGATAGGATTCCGGGTGATGAAAGGAGGTGTGATTGAGTAAGTGAGAAGTGTGGTTCTCGGAGTTACCACGGTGCAAGTCTTAGGTTGGCCTACAAAAAAAGTACGGACTTTTTGGTTAGTCTGACCCCCCACGTTGCTTCTCTAAAGTAGTATTCCCAAGGGTGGTGGGAGGGGAAGCATTGAGAAAGCACTGAACCGTAAAGGGCATAAATTGGATTCCAGGACAGGACAAACAGAATAGGAACCCCTGCTTCCGAGAGGGAAGGGCTTTCATTCAACTCGAAATCCACCCGGTACTGAACTAGGAATAGCCCTTTCCACGAATCTTCCTCGGCCTTAAACTTAAACTACTACCCTGCCGCTTTCCTCTCTGCGCCTTAAGCTGGAAGATCCCCCCTTATGACGGAAACAACCGAACTTGTAGAGTGAGCGAGTGTGACCGCACTCCTCGAAACGTCTCCCACTCCCAGCGGCTCCGCTTCCTGTGCTTTTTCTTGTTGATGAGGCGCCGAAAAGGTTTCTGCATTACCCGGAAAAGGGTGCTCCCCTGAGACAATTTCCCTTGTTTTGTCTTTCCGATTGACTGAAGCGGGAATATAACCCCTAGGAATAGCCTCTAGGAATCGCCCCTTCGGGCCTACCTTCAACTGTAGGTCTCTCAACTGTCTGTGGGTATCGAGGCTTCGCCGATTGAGAATACGAATACCAAGTCGGCCATTCACATTCAGTAGTAGTCAGCTTGCCCAGCGGAGGGAGGCCCTTAATGCTGTCTGTAGATATTGCACATCGCCGCAGTCTAACCGCGCTTTGACCAGGCACGGTGAGAAGCTGCCCAGTCAGCGCAACTAAAGCAGAGTAGACGGCACACGTAACCAACCCAGCCGAGCCGCCAGGGGCGAAGAGCTCAGCGAACGGTGAGGCTTTTGAACAGGAGAGCACGGACTAGCCTCTTACGGCTCCCATGTCCATTTCCTTTTCTGACGATGACCTTCCGGGAAGAATTCCATCCCCGCACATTAGGGCCCTCCACATCACTGCAGAAATAGGTGGACAGTTTGTGCCCCTCGAAACCATGGGGATGTCGCCTTCCAGGAGCGTGTCAGTGCTCGATATAAACTTTCCTCGGTTCTACCCTTTCGGAACCCCTAAGGTAATCTGAAGAGAGGAAGATCCTGCAACTTACTTGACAGCTTGAGACAAGCTGTCAAGGAAGAGGAGCAAACCTAGACTCGATGGTTACAAGCCATACATTGAAGCATGGAGGATCATGCTTCAACAAGCAAGGAATCTATTCGCGTTGACCGGGGAGTGACATATAAAAGAGGAAATGAAAGCGACGTGTGTAGCTGACAAATTTCAAGGGATGAGCTACCTATCGACAGCAGGCACTATCGCCTCACAACCTAGGAAAGGCTCCTAGCGCGAAAGAAATAGGGGGGTGGGTTTGGTTTGACGCTTAGCTCTACTTCCGCCTTTTAACGGTTTATATCGAAAAAGGCTCTAGTGGCTACAGAGAACAGGGCCGGTACCGCTTTTCCGGAGGGAGCTTTAATAAACCGCTCTGCCGAGGCTCGAGTAGAAAACGGGAAGGAAGACTTTGCCGCTAGACACCTAGTATAGTAAAAATACGCGGATCAGGGGCCCAGCTAACGAGAAGGAAGGTGTCAAACAAGATATAGGGTGCCGCCCGTAGCCAACCCATATATGCTTTAGAGCTGGGGGCTATGTTGAAAACCTGTTAGAGTTAAGTAAAACTTTCTGCGTTCAGTCACATGTTACGCTTCGAGCAGGACCATGCATTTTGTTGCTTTCTTCGCAACAACTAAGAGAAAGACCTTGCCTTTAGACGAGAATGTCGGGCCGAAACCGACATAAAGAAAGGCGGGCCTAGCGAGCCCGCCAGTGATGATAAATGTTGATGAGGGCCTCTCTCATCGACAAGATCCCGGCCCTCCTCCCAACCGACGCATAGGTAGATCATCAGTGAGACCTCTCTCCGTTCTATCGTCCAGTAACGGCGTGGTACTAGCAGACATTCCAAGAGAAATCACTGTTTAGAAAAAAAAGGCTGTAATGCTTTGGGAGTGTGAGACATTCCCCATCTCTTTATCTTAATGTGTTGGATGATTGAGACGTGGATATTCTGCTCGTGAGCGTAATGGTATAAGCCGCAGATAGAAGTTTCATCACTGGAGTAAAAACGTTGATTAAGCTCCTCTTTTTAGGAAACTTGACCAATGAGATTTCTTTTTTGTCAAAGAAAAAAAAGAAATATTCTCAAAATTAGTAGTGACGGCGAAGAGAAAAGTGGGGATTCGGACAAATTGAAAAATCAAGGGACAGAGAAGATCGTGCCTTTGAACAAGGCACGAGATATAAGGAAAAACTGGCTTAGGAAGGGTTTTTCTAAATCTTCCCTAACCGTAGAAATGGTTCGAAAGGGAACGAGAAAAAAACCTATGTTAGAATTTCATTCAGTTCGGTTTTGGAATAAAGTATGATTGGTGTGAACAATCTTAGGGATGTAAGTGAGGAACCCACTTTATAGTGTGCGCTTTAGTTTTCTAAATCCACTGCTGTTAAATCAGGCCAGGTTTTTCCCTCACCCCGAGACGTAACCTCGGGCATAGCCGTTCACCTCTTCCGTTGGTCTCCACCCTTTTCAAATGGGCGAAAGCCCGATCCAGCAGAGACCTTCCCCTTTTTCTTTTTTAAAAAAAGGTCTGTCCTTCTGCCCTGCCGCCGTGACGAGGAAGACCATACCAGGGGAAATACCAATCGAAGTGAAAAACAGAGGTTTCGAAACTGCACACCTCTGGAGAAGAAAATCAATCGGAAATTTTCCGATGTTTAATATCTGTATCCAAAAATTTAAGACAAAATAACTCCTTAATTGATTTCCAATCAAAAACATTTAGAATCTTGCAATTACAAAGATTGGCAGAGCAGTGAATCCTCCGTCAATATGTCATTACAATTGCAAGCTTTACATAACTCAAAGTTTTTTTTTTCAAAAAAGTAGTAATAATAACTCAATGTTTTGTAAGTAAAGCCTTCAGGCTCAAGTCATACTTTTGGCTTGCTACAAGCTGGGCTCAGAGACCCCACAGAATATCTGCCATCAAATCACCTTCAAAGAGTTGGCTTCCAACTGAAGCACCTTAAGAAGCTGGGCTGCCTGGTTTCTACTCTACATGAGTAGTTCATAACAAACAACATTCTTGTGCACATAGATGATTCTTTTTCTCTTTTGGTTTCTGTCATGAAGTGGTGAAATACATTGCTTCTATCATAGTGTGTCTGTGAGGATGAAAAGTGTGTGAAAGGGAAAGAGACTACATGGGCCTTCCAAAAACAGAAAGACCAGAGCCCACCGGATTGGATGTGACGAAGGAAGTGCTTAATCACTAGTCACGCTAACGTGATAATCGGGTTATCACGGAAGATATGAATCCTCTTTAGCCTTCGAGCCTGAAGCTAGACTTAGTTCTATCATCTCACCCCGAGAAAAGTCCAATTCCTCCTCCTACTTCAATATCACTTGCAGCACCCAGATTTACCAACTACCGATGATCTTCAACTAAAATCGATGATTGCTGCCTGCGCCCAAAAGCGATGTCTTCGACATTTCTAGCACTACGATGTCTCGTCGCTTCGGTGTTTTCTACATATACGGTGGCGGTTTTACAGCTCCAGCGGTAGCTCGTAAACTCGCTCCTCTCCTAAAGCTATTGCTATTAAATTTGGTCAACTAACGATTACGGCTTCTTAGAAAGTGTTCCCGCACTTTCGAAGAATTGCGCGGCTAATCTCTGGATGGGGATTGAAGGTAAGATAGTTCTAACCGAGCGATAGGTTTTTTTTTTTTTGTTTTTTGGGCATCAATCCGTACTACATAGAAAGAAGACTTCTTCCTCTTCTGTGCTGTGCGAGCACTATGGTTTTCTTCGACAATGGGCTCAAAAACCGATCCCGACTTTGTTTGAACTAAACTAATAAGAATGCCCCCTATACTATAGGAGTTGAAGATAGGGTAGAGGGGCGAAGCGATCTGCGATTTATGCGTTGGTAGGCTTGTGAAAATATAGAATCCATGTCCTAGGTGGATAGAACGAATGTGTCAGACCACTTTTCGATGTAGTTCAAGCATTTTCCGTATTAAGCCAGTTTACCCAGTAGTTAACCGGAACCGGTGGTAGGCGCGCGTTAGTTTTCTAAAAACCAAACGACAGTCGGATGGAGAGGGATTCGAACCCCCGGTATTCCAGCACCGGGCAGTGTACTTAGTGCGTCGTCTTATGCCCGCAGAGGTTTATGAAAAACGGTGGTCTCAGCGGATCTGATGTCCCTTGCTGTTATAACTCCAGTACGTCAGGAAGGCTAAGAATACCAAAGTCATTCGGGGCGATGGTTCTTATCGAAACGATAAATAAGTCAGTCCTTCCCTCTAGGAAAATCGATGGTTTATCCTAAAAAGAGTCTTTACTAATTAGAATATATAGGGCTTTTCCCTAGTAATCCAATATGTGGTTCCGCACGTTCCACCACTTCTCCTTTATCTGAAGCGATGTTATTTAGAACAAGGGAGGTCTTCCTAGCGGTTGACTGCTTTTCCCCTATTGTGTTTCAACTGAAATGGAATGTTTTAATTGAATGAAGAAAGACAGAACTCTTCTTTTTCCTACCCACAAATCGAAGGTTTGGGAATCTATGTTTTGTTAGTCGCCCACTCTTCCCGAGACTCTGATCCTTTGGTGGGAAAACTTAGAGATGAGAAGCCCTTTCCTTCTGGTTTATATGACATGATTGTTCTGACAATACAGATGAATGTCAGTAAAGGCTGGATGTAATTCAGTCTGACTAGCATTTGCTGCGGCTGGGCACAGCTATACTAGTCAGCGAAGAAGCTAAGGTCCAGTCTTCTCCGTGTGGTAGACTTTCCCCCGACTCCCCACATCCTTCTATTTTGGCCCTGCCAATGATTGATCTAAATATCGGTCTTCCTAACCGAATATGTTCCTGTTTATAGTTTGTTCGCAAAACGGGTTCTTTCTCAGAGAGGCGGCGAATTTTTCTTCTGTTGCTCTACTGGCGCGATACGGCTGAAAAGTTTTACAATGACCAGTAAATATGATTCGCGAGACGCCGATGAATATTTAATAAAAGTAGGCTTCCCATAAGCGCTCCTACTGCGCGGTTCTTCCTCTTCCTCACATCGAGAGTCCGGAAGCAGGGATTGAGAGATCGATTGGGCTTTGTTTTTCTCTACCTCGGGCCATCTATTTCATTAAGGAAGAGGGAGCGGGTTCTGAAACGGTTCTAGCAACCGCATTTTGGCCCAAGGATAGATCTTAAAACTTTCGTGATGTGCCTCTTTCGGTTGCTTTCTAGTGTCATAGGTCCGATAGTTTTTTCCTAAAGTCTGTACTTCAAAATGCATAGGTAATTTTCTCAAGTGACGATGGGAATGAAATCCCGATCGTCTTTATTCTCGTCTGATGTTCTTGTAAGCATTGGTGGTCCACGTATGTTTAATCACGTATAAGGAGAGGTCGAAATTCTCCTGCGCCTGTAGGATAAAGACGAGGTGGTGTTTTTCTCTACGCTTGTGGTTTACTCTGATCCGATCGAGGTTTTTTTCCCTTTGTTCCTATAAATAGAAAAAAATTGGATACGATAGAAGAAAGAAAAACACGATGATTCGCAATGCCCCACCTCTTCTTCGCGGACCATCTTCTTCTTTTTGGGAAGGCTTCTACTGATCAAGCATCAATTATGAGCGAAGTTATGGAAGAGTTCTGTGAAGCAGCTGGGCATAAGGTCAACACCAAAAAATCTAAGCTCTTTGTATCTGGCAATGTCCCGAGAGGACTAGCAATAGGGCTAAGCTTGATGACAACAATTCCACTAAGCCCTTCTTTGGGAAAGTACTTGGGAATGCCATTAATTCACAAGAGGATAACTAAATCCACGTACCAATTTCTTCTTGTGAAAACCTTGAGCAAGAGTAGAGCTGACACTTCCATCTTTGTTAGGATCACTTCCTCGGATATTCTCATTTTACTTTTTATATGTAGATGATATTATTTTGACAGGTAGTGATTCTTCTACGCTCCATAAATTTTTTCAGACACTTTATAAATACTTTGCCATGAAAGACCTTGGGGATTTTCACTTTTGATAATGCTTTTAAGCGCTCTAACTGCCCTTTGGTTCCCAAGCCCTCGGCAGTTGTTCCATATAAGGCAATTCATGGAGACATAGGTACTGGATTCCAGTCTAGCCGTTGAAGCAGAGTTAGAGATGGAAACATGATTAGGACGCTTCCTTGAATCCGAACTAGGAGAATGAGGTTTTTATCCCTGACTTTCTTCCGTTTTACGCTTCAATCCAGCTAGAATCTCAGTTACTTCAATACCATCAACTCGCACCGAGTTCTTTCTTACTCTTTGTTCAACCTTCCTCCACCGCTCTCCTCTTCTTAGTGCAAGATTCAGAAAGCAGGTTAATGGGGTGAGGTTCATGTTGAGACTGGGCCAAGTTCTCTTTTGGATCAACCTTAGTCTGCAGAGGGAATTGGGCCTTTCCTTTCTCAGCAGATGCGTTACGGATTCTCGGGTCAATCAGTTCCCGGGCATCACGGAAATTTTCATTTTCGATCCCGCCCAACTGATCATCTTCCTCCCTAGCTGGTAATGCAAACTCCGATGAAGAAGGATCCGATCGCCTACGTCTGATGATGATTCTGCATTTTTCATACATGGTTCTCAACCACGGACCATATTAGAACTTCTCTTTCTCACCTTTGTCATGTGCAATGATCTTGGAGCAATATTTCGCAATATGCCCCATACAGCCACATGCATAATAGATATTAGGCAATCTCTCAGATTTTAGCATCGCAAATATGATGTCCTTACCTTCCTTGATTCTGATTGTCCTTCTGACTGGCTTCAATATGTTAATTTCCGCATGTAACCGGAAAAATAGACTATCAAAGGAGATATCTTCTAGCTTCAAATCCTTTGACCATTGTTTGAAGATGAGAAGATGATTTTCATAAGACCAAGGACCATTGTATAAAGTCTCTCCAGATCTTTCTCATTTTCGAAAAAGAAGTGGAAGAAAGGCTTACCCAACTTAATGATCTTGAGATTTCTGCATCCCCACGCATGCATCATTGCACTTTTCAGGCCTTTGATATTGATATCTCGATCTGCAAAGATCTTGCCATACAGACTGTTCTCACATTCATGAATACCATCAGTGATATCTGTATCACTGACTTCCACTATTTCATAGCCTCCTCAGACAGAGAGAAGGAACTCATCATATGAATGATGTCCATATCTATGAGATAGGGTGTATGTGGGACGAGAGGAAAAGGATAGTGCAAATGAACGAGGGTTCTGGGAAGGATAAAGACTTTTTTCTTTGATCAAATGACTAAGAACTTAATAGGAAAGCAGTAGTAGTGTAGATAGGATGATCAATAAAGGCTAAAAAAGATAAGAGTCTCAGATCATTCGAGAAGATCAGAGGAGGAAACCTCAACCCTAGGTGAGGAAGAAAGGGAAACTCCTACCAAAGTGAAAGAAATTACGGGAGTCTTGAGGTTTATATGATCTTGTTTCGGGATCTTCCAAGAGTTTGAGTCTATCCGCCATCCACATGCTCAAGAGTAAAGGGCTACCTTTGAAAGCAATGTTTTTCATCTTTAGAAACTTCAAAAAGACTATTCAAGGTTTCAGCTAAAGCTACTATCATGATGCTTCTTCTTGATTCAAGACCGGGTATAAATTTGACTAAGCCTATGTCTCCCTTGCATGGTTCAGTAAAGACAAGGTACAACGCTATCATGCAAAAAGCAAGTGCTCGGAAGCGGTCTTTTTGGTAATCTTGGTCTTCAGGATGTGCTTTATAAAACAAATCAAGAAGTAGTGGTAAGAGAATAGAGTCACCTTGAATGATTGACTTGGCTTTCTCAATAGAGAGTCCAAAAACGGAGCATACCGTAGGTACCATATGCGGAAGGAATTAGCACTTTTTCAGTCTGAACCGGTAGGTCAAAGATAGCACAAAATTCTTCAAAACTTGGGCAAAGTTCATCCAAGCTAAAGCGGAAGAGATGCTCTTCGGCATCCCAAAACCGTGCAGCGGCCTTCAACATGTTCCATGGTATCACCGCGTTATGAAGGGAAAAGAGAGGATGAAAGCGGAAGCAACCAAAGAGAATTTGGATACTGAATCGGTCAACAGGAAAGGTCGCGCTTTTGGCTTTATAGTTGCTAATATCGTTTTAGCAGTGTTCCTTACTACAGCTCTTGCTAAGGGCTGCGGTGGTCTTAGTTAGTTTCATTTTCTTCTTTCAAAAGCATTCTTTTGGGTCTCGTACATACATAAAATCTTTAATCTTAGTCCTAAGAGGACGGAAAAATTCATTCAAGCCAATTCGATTCGCTCGGGAACAATCACATTGGAAACTTCTCTACTCGAACTCGATTTTGAATCCCTAATCTAATAAACAATTCAAAAAAAAATGCTTTAATCCAAATATAGTACAATTATAGAAGAATATAAACAAGGAGAAAAAGCTGAATCAAGGAATAAAGGAGTAGAAAATACTTATAACTTATAATAGTCCAAATTACATAACATAATAATAATAATAAAAGAATATATACTATAAAAAAAACGAACTTGGATATAAAAAGAACCATGCTTACACTAAATCACATCATTAAGGACCCATGACTCGTCTCATTCTGGACCTTTTTCCTTTATAACTAGGAAAGAGAGGTGCATGATCTCGCGAATTACTTCTGAAGAAATTAAGAAATTATATGTAAGAACCATAGCATTTCGTGATTAATTGGCAAATCTACTTTGATTCTCTAGGAACCAATAATGTGGGACTGTTAAGATGGTTAAAGCAAACCGTTTGACGTCTAGACGCAGCATGGTACTCTTTCTACCACTATGTTAATATAGAGATGGTTTTCAAATGAATATTTTATCGATATAGAACACTCATCTCGATAAAATGATTTGAACCACTTATTCGAAAATGGGCATTTTTCCTCCCAAGGCTAAGAAAGAAAACCCGAATCAGGGTATTTTCTCACCTTAAGGAACGTAAATCCTTTATAAGATAAGTATTATACTCTTCTTTTAGAACGGGGTATTTTTGGCTTCCAGAATAAAAAGAATATGAGGTGAGGATGGTCGTAGATCAGGCACCTTCTAAAGGAACTATTACATAAGAAAGACATTGAATCGCAAAAAGTCTGTTTTCTGATAAGGATTTGCTGCTTTCTGACTCTGTAGCTTAGAAAGAATTCAATTCCTTTTGCTAACTTCCCACCTCCGACGGAATCGTACCGCTATCCCCAATAGGAAAGACTAGTTACCGCTCCGTGGGAAGATAAGAGACTTTGCTGCACTCATTCACTCCGGAAGTTACTACTTGTCCATTCCTCTAACTAGTCTGCTCAGCTTCTCCTATGGTTATTTGGATTAAGGAACTAGGGTAATGCGAAGACAAAGAAGGCCTAATAATGGTGAGTCGAATCAGGCGCGGCAGCCGTTCCAAGGCTTTTGCCACCGTTCAGGCATTATTTAAAATAGGAGAATGAGGTTCAAGCAAGAGACGGAGGGTTTTGCCTAAGGCGAGTCGCAGACTCTGGTTTCAGTGCACGTGTGGAAGGCTACTCTGTTTAGCCAGCAAGCATAGGAAAGAAATCCCCCCGGGGAACTGACTATTAATGCTAATCCATTAGTTCTAGCTCGAAGTTTGCCCTTAGTTGTCTCAAAGTTAGCTGCTTGGCATGAGTAGCTTGGCTTGTGCTCATGCGGGGCTTTGGAAAGAAAGTAACCAGGGAATTCATATACTAATCTTCTAATCCTGCTCGAGAAGTTTTTTGTTTAAAAGTAGATCGGGAGTTCAAGCAGATGTTAAATTAGGGTGAGGTGGGTCTACAGGCCACTTAGCTAAACGAAATCCTGAGTATCGACTGTCGTGTGAGTCTCGACCAATGTGTAGCTGCCGTTAAAAGGCTATAAGTAACGGCATTCTCAGTTAAGATAACAGGATTCAAGCTTGAAAAAGTGTACGTGCTTGTTATAAGTAGATGTAGATGTGAAGGTGCCTAAGGAACCGCCCTAACCCCCTCCCCTGAAATACGTTGTTAGATGCGTTGGCTATTCGTAGATCTGTTATACAGGCGATTTAGCTACTTTCAACCCTTAGTAGCGGGTATTAGGTTAGGGGATACCTGCAGAACCGTGTAATTGTGGAACAAGCTACGCACGTTACATGTCCTTTAAAGCTACCGTTAAGGAAGAATCACCTCTATGTAAAGAAAGATAAATGCTCCTTTGGACAGACGGAAATCCTATTCCTAGGACATCAGAGCCATCGAGGAGTGGCAAGCACCTACCAAGGTGAGAAAATACCACCCACAGAGTACCACTAAATTGTTTGAATAAGACGTACTAGTCACTGACCGAAGGAGAAAGACTAAGACAACTCTTTTCGGGTTATGCCATAAAGAAAGACGTGTCTCCTTGATCGCTTAGAGCCCCTCGATACACTACCTTAGACAGCTTGCGTGAACAAAAAGGAGGCGTACGTAAGGAGAGCACCTTTACTTTAGTATTTGTATAAAAAGATTTGATCTTTGCATTGGTAGAAATGAATTGGGCATTGGCTTCAATCATGGACAGGTCAAGGATATCTTCTCTCCAAAAGACCAAGATATTGGCAGGGGATTCATCCGAGCGAGATGTTCGACATTCATCCATGCATACGCAATCTACGCTTCAATTTTGATACATAGTTGGCCCTTCTAACCATTGGTTCCAGGATGACAACCAAAGACTAAAGCCCGGTCCGAGCAAGGGAGGCAAACAAACCTGCCACTAAGGGAGACTGACGAAGTCAAAAAAGTGGCCCAAAGAATCCGACCTAGATCCAGGATTCCACTAAGGGCTGAAGGAAAGCATATAGAAAGACTCCAGTCACAGGCAAGCACCCCACCCAGGTCTCCAGGCTTAGATTAAGGCAACAGGGAGATGAGACAAGCTTGAAAGCCACAACACTTGTCTTTCCGACTTGGTACTTTCAGTCCTGGCCCCTTTCGTCTCCACTCGCTGATCTCTACTGATCTATTGACGGAGGGGATAACAAACGTAAAGGGGCTTGGCTTGGTTCACCCTCTCTGGTACATCCTAGGACATTAGAGTGAGATGTCGGCCGTTCCACTCGCGAGTAAAGAATCTTTACCACTACTACCTACTAACTTCTCGCCTAATCCCTCTGGAAAGTTGCCCGACTAAGGCCTCTTCAAAGCCATAACCCCAGACCAGACGGATGATAACTTTTTCTTTGAACGAATCTTGCTCTCTTATCTGCTTCTTCTTTTGTTGACAATTCTTCTGTTGTCGTAGAGGGAAGAACTGGTCTTTCAGGGTGAATCACCCCGACGGGTCAATGCTTTGGATTCAGTCCTTCTTATGGACTTCCCCTGTCTCAGTTCATGTCTAACTGGCACCTAGGGGAACCCGGCCTTTCATCCTGTCCTTACCATCTTTCGGTAGCAGCATCCGGAGCAAGAACTGGTAGTCTCCCATGGTCCAGGGGCCTTCGTTCCCTCTTAAGTAGATAGGCTGGTCTATTTCGCCTTCGCTACAATTTCCTGCGAAACTTGACTGACCTGTTAGGGCCTTTCATGCTCTCCATAGACATAGAAAGAAGCACAAACCTCACACCGGATTCAGGCTCTTTAAAAGGTCCTGTCCCTATCTAGTACACCAGCCAAGCCCAGTGAACCAGTCGATCCAACTTGGAAGTCGGAGAAAGCTTTTTGTTAACAAGTCGGGGTTCGCCTGCCGCTTTCTATCTGTCTAAGTAAGTCGAACGAAGCCGTTAAAGGGGCGTTTGGAAAGAGCACCAAGGAGGAGGAACAATAAATCGGAGAAAGACCTTTTGAAAAAGATTATCCAAGTCTCGTGGAGCTAACTAGCAGTGACCAGGACCCGTCAAGCGAACCAGCCCAGTTGAACAAAGAAAAGTAGGCCTGTCAAGAAGACAAGCTCCACGCTCAAGCTCAAGCTGTATCTCTTTCCTTCCCAACCCTGCCCTTTTAGCTTTTAGGTAAGTAAGCTCCTTGCTCTTTCTCCGGAAGCTAATCCACCCCAATACAACCTGTCTGGCCTTTCACAAATCTTGCCTTTCTACCCTCCCTATTTACTCCATGAATTAGCGTCGACCTGTCTTTTCAGCGTAGAAACTTGCAGGTTCGGGAGCTGAATCATCATAGAAAAAACAATCAATCCTCATGATTTGCGTGGGAAGAATGGGTTCGTCAAAACCGGGTGTTGAGGAAACCTTCGTCAGGAGGTTTCTCTTTGAGGAATCGCCGTTCTTCGAAAAAAAATGATTCAGGAGACCTCTGTTCCCCTTTTTGCCTGTTTAATAGCTTGAGACGAGTACAATGAGGATCAGAACCGGACAACCCCTTTAGTCAAGCCCAGTTGAAATGCCGGTCAGGAAGGCTCTCGGAAGGTTAGGAAGGACAGGGTTTCAAACCTCCCTTCCCTTTGCTTTCAATCTGTCTTGTGCCACTCCAGCTTTCACTCAAGCCATTCTTTGAACATACTTTATAGGGGCGACCTTCACTCTTCTTCTCGCTTCCTAACCCTAAAAGCTCACTTCTTTTGGTGTTGCTCCACGATCTGAA
>JAGHKM010000419.1:55000-60000 GCA_019097785.1 Fraxinus excelsior
ATAAGAAATCGGAAGAGACAGACGCAAGGAAGATCAGAGGCCAGAGGAGGTGCTATTGCCCTCTCGTCCTAGCAGCCGATCACTCACTAATAGCTACTACCAGGAGGAGAGGAATTCTTAAACCTAGTACTGACTCTCGTTTGGAATGGGAGGACGGGTTGAAGAAGTCCTTATGGAGCTGGGAGCCCAGTTAAGTCAGATTATTCCCTGGAGCAAACCAACTCCATAGGGAAGGGAAGGCAAAGCAAACTCACTTGGTAAGCTCATTGGTTTAGCATCCACTTCAGACCTTTTGATAGCAGACCTTTCGTTACATCTATCGACATTAAGATAAAATAAAGGCTGGAATTGGGCAATTGTCATCAATCAATATCTAAGAGACCTGCGCCAGCGCTAAGGTATGGAAAACCTAGAAATCCACTTGCTTCAATCTGATCTACGACCAGGCTACATGCGCCTAGCTACCTGTCTTGAGATAGCTCGATAGAATTGGCATGATCTACGACCAACCTTGCTTGCTCTATCCCTACAGGGAACAACAAGGAATATGCCCCTCAGGGTTAACGAAAGTGCCCTTGCGCCCTATCCGACTACAAGAACAATCACCGCTCCCAGCTAAGACATTCTCTTCTGGCCTGGCCTTCTCTTCTATAGCTCTCACTCAATAGATCTTATTTGTTTAATTCATTCCTATCGTGCTCTAACCCTAGAAAGGGGAGCTACTATCAAGAGCTGGCTAGATCGAATTCGTTCTAATGCATTCTTTATTGCTCTAAACCTACAGGCAAGACCCTTAAGCTCGTATATATATATAGATAACCTCGTAAAGTGATTGATGACTCAACCTTGAGTGATCCAGCAGCAGTAGCTAACTGACAACACGAAGTGCCATATCCCAATTTAGGAAGAGGAAACCCTCCTAGCTATTCCCTCTTTACCAGCCAGACGAGCTAATTGGTTATTAGCCGGCCTAGCCTAGCTTCCTCTAAATTAAAGTTAACAACAGGACGATAGGACTAAGAGAAGAAGACATAAGAGTCCGATAGAGGATGAGGATATAGTAACACAAGAAAGACGATCGAATGATATTAACATCACTAGGAGAATCATTTAAGAGGCACTTGAAGATGCGTTTCTTGATTCAAAGATGAGCTAACGTAAGAAAAACCTGACCGCTCCGTGGGGAAGGAAGAAAGAAAGTAAGGACTTGACTTATTTAGATATAAGTATATATAAAAGGACAGAGGCAATGAGAATGCTTCAATCTAAGACTAGCAAGGGAAAACTAGAAGCTTAGAAGCCTTATTACACTCCCAACAAAGGAAGTTCATAGCAGTACTTACCCTAAGATCTATATCTATCCACTTGGGGGTTGGCTTCCTGCCTCTCAATTCCTTACTACATGAGGGGCAAGGGAAAAGCAAGAAGGATAACTACTATGCTACTCTTTTCTCTCTATCCTCAGCTCTTCGCCTAGAAGCACTATTGGATTACAGGAACAACCAGCTTTATCGATATAATTTTTATAATCTATCCTTATACATTATAATATAACCTTCAAAAGAAAAAAGCCGTTACGCGAGTCCCTCTTGCTAGGAGGTACTTCGCTGCACTAGCCTTAGAGAACTCCCAACACAGTAAGGAAATAAAGCCACAGCCAACTTCCAAAAGAAGAGATCTACGACCAACCTTCAAGTAAGAACATAAATTCCAATCAAATAGGAAGTAGTGCATATAAGAAGGGAGACTACCTAAGAGTTCATTCAGGAGTTACCACTCGGGCTCCCCTCATCCGGTGAGGCAGGGGGATCCCTTACGCTCATAAGTTCAATAAAAAAATGAAAAAAATTACAATCTCATTTCTTGGTGAAATGGTGGGCCAAGCCTAGCCCTCCAGTTTGGCATTGGTTGGTCAAGATGCACCCGAGGCTTAGATTAAGACAAAGAAGCCGCCGAACGCTGCCTCTGAGGAGATGTACGAATACTCATTCTCTTACCAATGTCTCTACTTCTCAAATCAATTGGAGAGGCCTCGAACGCCAAATCAAGTCATTGACAGAATGGATTTCGATCTAGGCTCTAGAATAGGATTTATGAAGAAAGAAGACCCGAGCACACGCCTGAAAGCAGCCTGACTTGAATAACCAATTGTTTTTCCTCTTTCCTCTCTGGATTGGGTCTTCCCCTGCCTCAAAGAGTAGGGTTCCATTCTGCAAGATCAAAATCGAATAGAAAGAAGTCGTCTTCTACGATGTTGAACATTTCCCTTTCAGTTAGGCAAAGAAAGAATCTCCGTGAAGGAGATATGTCTTGCCTGTCCCCGAGAGTAAACTTGACCAAGAAGACAAGGCTAATTGAATAGTGTGTACTCCACATCGGATGGGAGACCCTCTTGAAGGCGGGATCCAACCATCGATATTCCTTCGCAGTTCGAGAAAGTGAGGTAGTCTTGCCCTTCGATCGCCGAAAAGCTCTGTAAGAAAATGCATGGATGTCATCTTTCCAATCTCTTTATTCTTTACCCGCTCATTCCTCTGACTTTATGCCTTCTATTCGGCTCCTACCCTACCAAGGCAGCTCCGACCGGGGCTTTTCGTTATCAACTGCTTTCTTACTTCAAAATGTTGTATCATGGGCTTGAGGTATCACCGCCTACGAGTATAGATTTCCCGTTCGGTACACATAGCTTTTCCTATCGAAGGATAGAACCTCTCGCCTCTTCTGTGGAAGCATCCTTAGGGAGGTCAAGTCCATATAAGAGGACTAGCCACAAGTACTGAGACAATATCTAAAATCTTTGCAATTATTCACTTTTGGGATTTTAACCCACTTCCGGGAATAAGGCAAGTAAGATATTTCACACAAGCTTGGCACCTAGGAATAGGCGTTTTATGGATGATTCAAGCCCTGCACACTCAAAGGCGAGAACGAAGTAGCGATTGCTCGTCCAAATGGGTTACCACCAAATCAAGAAAAATTTTATATGTATTTAATTTATACCTCAATCAGCCCTTGAACACCTTCGAAAGAAAAAAGAAGGAAAGCACCCATCTCAAGTGCCGGGGTTCCTCTTCTCATTCGCCATTCGTGATGGTTCGTGGAAATGTCATAACATGCGTAGGCGGACTAGCCCAAATGGGAAGTATAATCTTCTTTCTGCTTGCTTCGTCGTTGTGAAATAATCTTGTGTTACACGCTTCTGGACAGAAATTCTTTATCAATACCAATCTTGGCTTAAAGCTCTGCTCCCTTCGAGATAGGACTCAGTGGCCTCTTCAATGGTGCTACTTATGCTTATAGTTTCGGTCAGAAGATTCTTTTGACCCAAGGAAGACGACCACATCCTTCTCCTTCACCTGCCTGGGCAAAGCATTTAAAATAATTATTTCAATCTGGATTTGTTTCAGGCTTTACATATCCATTTCAATTAGAATCTGACCACCCCCCAACCCCCCTTTAGCGCTCCCCTTTTCCTTTTCCTTTCGCTCGTGATCGAGCCACCCGAGGCTTCTCGACTGCTTAAATTCTAAATTATAAGAAATTCATATCCATTTCTCACGATCAGCTTCGGGAAGTTATTTTCTATTTATTATTATATTTCTGGTTTGCAATTACCTTGGCATAGAGTGAGGGTCAATTCTTGCTGAAGTGCCGGTTCTTCCAAGATTCCTTTGCATTTCTCGTGCACGAACTACTTTCTTTTAGTTTTAGCTTTGACTTCACACTTCTCCATATTTAGTTTCTACTAATGGGTAGGCTACTCTAATCTTCCAGGATCACTTTTCTAGTTCCATCATTTGATTTGCTTTTGTTTCCTCGTCGAGACAAAGCATAATGATAAGCAATGGAGATCCATGAAGCCATGATAGAGTTTGCATCTGATTCATACAGAAGGACGATAGCCTTTAGTACAAATTCCTTATAGTAAGTGAATTATGACCCGACTTTCACCTCCGAAGAGGGAAGGGGCTTCCTGTTGATGTCAAACTCTTCCTCAGCACAAGCGCTAAGCGATAATAATTCCTTCTATCTCCTATCTATCCTATCAGAGTAGCGGACTATTGAGTGTCCTAATTATTTGTATTCCGCTGATAGTCTGCTCTTCCTGTCTATAGGGATGCAGCTTACCTTCCTTCCTGTGTTGGTAGTTTAGTAAGGACTTCTTTCAGGTTAGTTTAGATAAAGACAGATAAGAATAGCTGAGGTAGGAGTTCTTTTTGTTCCTGTTGCTAGGGTAAGAGCTAAGGATAGATAGAGGAATTAGGTTAAGGATGGTATCTTAACTTCGCTTACTGCGCTGTTAGTTCTTTAAGGTAGTCTCCCTTCTAGTTTTCCCTTGCTATTATGAGTTTGCTTTCTTTCTGTTGAGCTAGGACCCTAACTTCAGATAGGACTTCCTCCTCCCAAGCGGCTTACAACTAATCTCCTTCCGGTTGAAAGAAAGGACTAGCATAGCTGGATGGGATGGGCAATAAGCACCAAAAGAAAATGAGTTACGTCAGGATTGGATTAAGAAAGAACCGGTAGTAAGGTAAGCTGGGAAACTGCCGTTAATGGCTTTCGTTGCTCGTACTGGGAATGCTGTCTTTAGTCGGTTACCTGCCTGCCACTGCTTTTTTGTGCGACGGCGGGAGGGCTCGGTCATTCGGTCAGCTACTATCTATCTATAAAGGAAGCGGTGCACTTAAATCTAAATAGGGTGGTATGGGCGAGAAAGATAAAGAGAAGATCTAGACAAAAGACCTACTCGATGGAATTAGCCAATGTGTGCTCCTAAAGTTAGAAAACGTCCCGGCAAGAGCTGTCAGAATTCATCCCAGAAGGTAAATTACCCTTTCTCTTGTGCCTGCATTCGCTATTCCTATTCCGCGAAAGCTTTTATGCCTAGCCCCAAAAAGGTGCTTCAGCTACGCTTTGGAATTGAGCTACCCAAGCAGACCAGCCCTTCCCGAGAAGAGCCAAAAGCGAAGGAGTTTCAGTAAGTAAGAATAAGATTAATG
>JAGHKM010000419.1:65000-69858 GCA_019097785.1 Fraxinus excelsior
AAGGAATTAGGCAGCTTAGGGACTGATTTCCTTTCTTATCTTATTGTTGAGACAGGAAAGCAGGCAAAGTCAAGCAGTCAAGCGGGTCGGCATCTATCTGCAGTAGGAGTAGGACGTAGCACATAAGAGGGTCTTAGGGATCGATCTAGATGCCCAGAAGAGGATGTACAGTACGGTCTAATCAGTCCTAGCTTCCAAACCTGTCCTAGTAGGGAGGGGGATACTATATAGAGCTCTATGTTATCCATAAGAAAAGAGAGAAGGCTTGGTAGGAGTGCAGTATCGGTCGTAGCGTGCCAAGCCAGTACGGTACCAATGCTTTCTTTCTAATAAGAACCATCCCCTCGCTCAGTCCAATGGGTTCTCTATCTTTACTACATGGTATTCGTCGGCCTTTGGAAATAGTAAATCAGTTCCTTGCCTTCCCCAGCGTCGAAGGTGCGTACTATTCGCTTTCAGTAAAGTAGTGTACACCGCCAACAAAGACAAGCAATACAGGGTCTTCAAGGAAGAGGTTAGGTCCCTAGCTTCAGAAGTGGCAGCAAAGCACTTGGCTAAATCATCATCGGCAGATCAAAGCGCAGTAAATAGAGTCCCAGGTGCAGGAGAGGGAAAGGTAGCAAGATCTCGGCCCAAAATTGACATAGGAGTGATTGAAGCGATTGGACAGCTTTCCTTAGCCTTAATCATATCCCTTCCTCTAAGGAGTGAAGTTTGAAGGAGAGAGAAAGCTCTTTTATCAAATAGGCTAGCTTCACTAAAGAAATTGACTATCAGAACAGAAACCATACTACCCGAAAGCATACCGCCCAAACAAAGGATACCATCTCAGGCATAGCAGAAAGCAAGGTCAACCAAACCAATCTACCCCAGCCACCCAAGCCAATATCGCCGACAAGGAAGGAAAGGCTACTGCCTTGGCTACTAAAGAAAGGAGTCTACCTATCACTAAGTGGGAAATGAACCCCGGTGCTAGCTTTTATCCTCCACTCTCTAACTAAAAGCCGGTCTAAAAAGTCTATTTTGGCTAAGTCAGCAAAGGGGTATGCTTTTCTTTCGAGCTAGGTAGTGAGCGGACTAACCCTAAAAAAGGGAGAGAGATTCAACCGCTAAAGAAAGCTAGCAAATCGACGATTTGAAGTCGGTTCGGGCCCTCCTAAAGAGGAGAGCCAGTCCCTTTCCCCTGCCAATTATTCAATCAGCTTCAAGATCTTGTGAATAGTCTCTCGTGGAACGCACCTTGACATAACTTTCTATTCGGCTAAGAAAAAGACCTCTCCCTGCGATAGATCTGCCTTAACGGGGGATACAGTCTGCATGAAACATTCACTTAGTTGATAATTCCACCCAGCAGCGGTCAGTCTCGCTACCTTTCTCTATGAGCGGCCGCCATCTAACCAGAATTTCAGTGTGTCAGAATTTTAGTACAGAAATTGGAGTTCAAAAGCTTTCTAAAAGTCTTCCCTTGATTTTCTTATTCTGCGCCCGTAGTGCGGTAGTCGGGTTTTATTACTTTTCAAGTCAGGGTAGCCTGCTAGCGCTTCGCCTCCGTTTGCTTGGTCGTTTGTTCGTAACAACAAGGTAGCTATAGTAGGTGGATGAGCACCCCCTAGCGCGAAAGCCGTTGCTTGTTTGCTTGCAACGTAAATAATCACTCTTTCTCCTTTTCTTTGCCGGGAAGTCAGTCCGTTCCGTGGATTTGATCAAGCAAGCAAGCTAGCGAGCCAGGAAACTGGACAATTGAGGACACAGGAAACACAAAGATATGAGAAAGGTTCGAGTGATTTCGACTAAGAGTAATTCCACTCTGAAAAAGGTTGAAAAAACGCCTTTCCATTTTCTCTCATTTCAATCTCCGCGAGTTCGGTTTGTCTACAAGACTCAATCAAAGTAGTTCGTCCCCCTTCTCAAGTTCCAGATGTCAGCTCTTTCACTTGGTGTTCCCTATTCTAAGACATCAACACCCGCTTTACCTTGAACTTCGACTTAGGTAGGTTTCGACTTCAGCCTCAGCATCGTTCTCTCTTTCTTATTCTTCATCCGAATCCTATTTTTTCCTCCTTGTAGCTCCCGAAACGGATGTTTTAGTTGTTCGTGGGGTTTGCCTATATGCATGTATTTTCTTTCTTTTCTAACGGTGGAGCATAGTGAAAATAGAGCCGTTTAAACCACGAAGTGCCCTATCTTAAGGTGTTTGCCGTTCGGGCTAGATAAACTTACCTTTCTCTGCCCTAGGCATGTTCCATTAAACCCGTTTAGGGAGGGTAACCCATGTTAGGACGAGACATCACCATTCCTGGATTCAGGCAATGGGACAGGTTCACCCAAGAAGGGGAAAGAGAAAGGAATGTAATAGAATAGGCGCGTTGGCCCTAGAAGAGAAGAGATCGAACCTAAGAGCACAGAAACCAGCTGAAACCCGGCAATCCCCACTCGCTTCATTCTATGCTTGAAAGGATCAGAGACAGAGGGACAGACGCAAGTCGATACAACCAGAATGACTAACAAAAGTACGTTCAGTTTCAGCATCCGGGCCGGACCGACAGCGGAAGCCTAGCACTAAGTGCAATCTCCAGCGACAACGGTCCAAAATGCATGAAGATGAATTGCCCGCAAACTATGGACGGTATAGAAGATTCACTTCACGCATACACCGAGAACACGGCATAGCCACACCCCTTATAAATAACAAGGCCATTGCTTGGCTGGTTTCTTAAGTTAATTGGGTCACAATAGCTGGTGTGAAGCAAGAAGGAAGAGAGAGGCCTGTCCACAAGCTTGATGTTCAAAAACCCAGGATCAGAGTCCTTCGCCCTAGAACTTGTAACTCTATTTTCATTGGTCGCTCCTTGATTAGAGCATGGCAATTCGATTAAGATTTAGCAATCAATTAAGAAGGAGCTACCCGAGCTCAAGAGACAGCTTTGAGTCTTTCCCCTGGGTTCTGAGAAGAGCTGGTTTATGGGGCACCGGGCTAGCTCGCAAAGAGAAGTTGAATCATAAAGATCCAGACTGCACTGACTGGGGCTGACCTTTTAGGTCAATAGGGGTAGTTCATGCGCTTCATTTTTCAGTCTAAGATCGAAATCCTTCGCTCTGGAAACGGTTCGAACTTTACTAGGATATAGGGCGCAACAACTGAACTATTTGATTAATACTTGACCCTTCAATTGAGTATAAGTCAGCAAGCAGCTTCCCCTCGGTCGGTTGAACCAGCAGCTTCCCCATCACCTCCTCCAGGTCAGGATGGCACCTCTTGCAAGATTCGTATTCTTCCCAGCTCCCAACCTGCCCTTCGCCAGTTGGAAATGGAGGCAAGAGGTCGCCCAAACCCGTGT
Organism: Fraxinus excelsior; assembly: GCA_019097785.1. Taxonomy (NCBI): domain Eukaryota; kingdom Viridiplantae; phylum Streptophyta; class Magnoliopsida; order Lamiales; family Oleaceae; genus Fraxinus; species Fraxinus excelsior. The sequence continues at coordinate 68,339 of JAGHKM010000419.1, forward strand.
TTTTTGCTTGAAAAGGACCACTACTAAGGGAGGGTGGAAGGGAGAGGCGTACAGATGAGAAAGTGGGTGTCACGCGTACTAATTTTCTCGGTCTGTCCGCTGAAAGCGAGAGGAATGGGAGTGGCTCTACTGTTAAGAAGATAAACAGAATTAGAGTTACCGCTTTCTTTCATTTCGGAATGTGGGACGACAATAGAGGTTCTCGCTTTCAGAGTTTAGGTACAGGCCCATAGATAGGATGGAGGTTCATTTGATTCGCGCTTGATTACAAGAAGCTCAAAAGATAAGGCCAAGGAAAGAGGCGAAACTCCACTATAAAGGGGAAGAGTGGCCACTCGACCGACTATCATGAACGAAGTGAGGGAAGGAGTTCGGATTAGATACCTTAGGAGAGAGACGTACGGTATTAAGAAAGAGAATCAGGTCTTTGACGATCCAGTATTAGCTAGCAAGTGTATGGACTCATACTTTGATGACTCCCTAGTGGCCAGAGAAGCCTTAGCTTCACCCTTGGACGTATCATCTACTCTCTCTAGCTCTCGACTTGACTAGAACATTTCTTTAGCTCTTTCGCCTGGTACTCACTCCTAAAGCAAGCCTAAACGCCCTTGCGCCTGCTATTCCCTCTTCAAGAAGTTAATCCGGATCCTCATCCTCATCTCTTGAACTCTCGGCTGATTCAGCAGGAGCCATTCTTTCAACTCAAGCCCTTCTTGGTCACATCTTCTTTCTCTTTCCTGGTAAAGCTATGAAAAGCACCCCGGAAAGCATAGTCAGAAGGGAAAGCGAACCCAAGCAAGGTCAACCTCACCACAGAAAAGATTTGAACTCACAAGAGAGCTAAAACCAAACCAAGGTTTTCGAGTCGATTTGAACAAGAAGAGCTTATTCCATTCCGAACAAGCGCTAAAGAAGTGACTCTGTGTGGGATCGATCGCCCTACTTCTTTATTCTTTATCGCGTTGGGCCGGCGACTTAAAAAAGGCCAAACCTGACTGAACCAAACCAACCTCAACTGATTGAACTCAAGCAATCGCAGCTACTTTCTCTTCCACTGCCTTCCCACGGACTTACTAAACCACCAACAACGGCAAGAGAAAGAGCTTTTTCCGAGAAGAAAGAAAAGGTAATCATGAAAGTCAGCCTAGCCTAGCAGAGAGAGAGCGTTGGATTGGGTTCTTCCTGCTTTCAGGAAAGTGAGGCATATTTATATGTTCAAGTTATCCCATCGGTGTCCGCTCTGATCTTCCTAAACTCTGACGCTAAAGCCCTTCTATAGGTTCTCCTCCAGAACTCGGAGGGGCGAAGCAGCTCGAGCATAGCGAGAGGAGCGAAAGGCCTCGGACGTACTTTCCATTGGCCATTGGAGAGGAAGCGAGTTAGCAAGTTAAAGAATGAAAAATGAATGGAATCCAAGCCAAGTTTTTCATTCTCATTGCCGGGTAGAGGAGCGAAAGTAAGCCTACAACTAGGCAGCCAATAGCTAGGACGGACAGTAGCAGTAAGACTTCCAACCGCAA